>JACEIK010000395.1:329991-357350 GCA_018107945.1 Datura stramonium | reverse complement strand
TTTTCTGGAAATTAAATAAAGTGATATAACATCACAAACCGAAGTGGGGGCTTTATATACTTGGGCCTGGACAGGCCCAACGTGTCACGGAGCCAACGCGATGGCCCCGCCTCCGTGACACGGAGCCATCGCGGAGGGGCTCTGCCTCGGCGCCTTCCGCGGTGGTTCGACAGGATTTTCGTCCGATCTTTTCCCGGGTCTTTTCCTAGCACGTATGACTTTCAAATATGCTTAACTAACGTGCGAGTAGGCCATCTAGATGCCGAAAATCTTACGGGGTGTAACAGAAATATATGATTGAGTGTTTTTGAAGGTGTATCCCATGAAGGGAGTGATGAGGTTTGAAAAGAAAGGGAAGCTTACTCCCCAATATGTTGTGTAATACCCTGTATAATTTAAGCGATAAATTTGCACTTACGAGCTATGGCCAAGAGTTCTTAGTATCACAATAAGGATGTGTTATGAGGTATTCATATCATTCAATTATCGTATGTTAAGATTTGAGGTCGAACAAGTTGTAAAACAAAAATCGGCAAAGTTATCGCAAGTTACTTTTAGAAATTTCTTGAAATTTGGATCAAATGTCTCAGGGATTTTCTCCCAATATATAAAGATTTTGGAGGCCTAATACTAATAAAATTAAAGGTATTTGTGTCTAGTTTCTAGAATATCAAACCTATCATCAATCATAGTTTGGAGTAATAAGTTATCGGCATTCTACTAGGGCACTATCGGGTAGTGACAAGGCGACCGCCTTAATAAGACTCCACCGCCCTAAATATATAAAGCTCCAATGTTTGGCTTATTATTCATTCCTCAAACTTTCAAGAATTAAGCTGCTAGTTTACAAACATATAACCTCTCTCTTTTCCAGTAGCCAAGCCTAAGAAACCAAGAGGAATCCCTCAAGGAAACACCATCAACACTTAATCAAAAGTTCATGGAAGTGAAGGCAACGTTATGGTGAAGTTGTTGCTGCCTTGTATTTTTGTCTTGGCAGTGTTGTTGTTGCGTGTTTGGAAATATTTTGAGTTAAATATACACTCCATATTAGTAGAAATTGTTCACAAGAAAGAGTAAGTAATTCCCTTCTCTTGAAATCTCTAATAAGTCTATGGAATTTGTAAAGGAAAACTTGAAGAAAGTTATGGTTTGTATATTGACTTGTTGTAGTTGTTGTGTTTTTATGTTGCTGCGTTTTGGGAAGAAATATTGCTGCATTTTTGGGAAGTGATTTGGAGGAAAATACTTCTATTATATCCAAGAATAATCTCAAGCAAAGGGTAAGTATTGTAATTACTAAACTTGTCTAAAAATCCTAGCTAAAGCTAGAAGTTGGAGGCTATGTTGGGCTGCTGTTTTTGGTATGTTATTTTTGAAGTTATTGCACGATTAGAAGGTTGGAAAAGCTGTGTTTGATGATAATATACTCTATATTTGTGGGACTTTTTCATGAGTAAAGTGAGGTAACTTTCTACTTCTATTTTCCCTCAAAGTTGAAGAAACAAGTTGAAGTAAGAAACGCTAACTGTTGCCTTATTTGTTTGTGTTGTGAATACCTATTGGTGTAACGTTTTGGCTGGATAAATTGGCTTGAAACAGCCTTGTAACTTGGTTATAGACTCAAGTAATTGAAGGGGGTAAGTTCTGGTTTTTTATGGAAAGAATCGACTAACTAAAGCTCGTCAAAACAAGGTATGTTAAGGCTAAACTCTCTTCGGCAAGTTTTATTCGTCATATCGTCGATACAACTTATTGTCGATCGTAGTAGTGTTCATGACTATGTTTATTGTTGGTTAGCTACTTGAAGTTGAACTAATAACGTGGTATAAGTATCCTTTGTCGAGATTTTCCACGTCTAGCTAGTTGCCTTTCGATTAGAGGCGACATAGAGTCGTTTATATGAATTGTTGTCGCTTAGATTAGCTACTAATGCCTTGCTACCTTACCAATTCCATAAGGGCTTGTGGTTAGCTGTTTAACACTCCTTGTTCATGATTAGAAGCATAACGAGTAGGTTGGCGATAAGATTACTGGTTGATAGCTTAATAGATTGTAAGATGCCTTCATCGTCTATCTTGTCAGTTGTGAAGTATTTAGGCCAACATCCTTAGGCTGTTTATGCAGATGCCCATGTATAGATTGCCTAGAAAGGCTATAATCAAGCGTACCTTGCTTATGGGGCTATTCTTTGCTTAGAAGAGCTATAAAATATCTGGAGAGACTATATTGAGGCCTACAGAGCCATATTGACGTCTATTTATTTATAGACTTTCTTTACGCCTAAGTTGGTATTACTGACCCTCAGTAGGACCCTTTGTTCTTGGGGTAAAATTATAGGATCCCGGAAGGCTCAAATACAGCTACAAGAGCCTAGAAGGTTCATGATACAGCTAGAGATACAGGAGCCAAGTGTGCTCAATATACATTTACAGCTCGCCTACGGGGCTACAGTGTTAAGAATAGGGATTTGTAGACTGAGGTATACCTGCCAAGGATTATGGGGGCTCAGGTAGGTTATTTTTTATTGTTTGTACCTGCCAAGACTTATGGGGGCTCAAGTAGGTTATTGTTTATTTTTTGTACCTTCTAGACTTATGGGGGTCAGGTTAGGTTCTTATTTGACTATTGCCTATTTAGTTCCCTGTAAACTTGACAAGATCTTTCAGGTTATTCTCTTATTCTTATAGCTATTTACATTCCTTTCTTACTATTAGTTCAATTCTAGCTTAATGTTAACACCTTACATACTTTAGTGCATTATTATACTGATGCCCAAGCCTGGGGGCGCTGCACTCTTGCCTGCGGGTTCTGACAGACAGGTTCAGGGACCTCCTCAGTAGCAGTTCAGGCTCAGCACATTAGTCAGCTCCTCTCTTTTGGAGTTTCCGTACTTTATAGGTTTGCTTGTATTTTGTTGTATAGTTCTTTTGGGTAGGTCGGGGCCCTTTCCCTACCAAGTATTTACTCCTTAGTGTCTTGCAGACAATGGGATTGTATAGAAGTACGTTGTTTTCCATGTTAGCTCTGTTACTTTGTCTAAGCAGTTTGGCGGCCTTAATGGCCCTTCTATATATATATATCTACCTTCTGCTTTGTTTGATTTATACAATATGGTGGTCTTGTCAGCCTGTATAGGATGATATTATTATTGTGATCTGTTAGGTCAACTGAATATCTGCGCAAGTATTTATATTGCGGCCTTTTCAGCAAAGGGCTTCTTTAAGCCGAGATATACTTGATTATTTTCTTATTTATGTGATGTTGGTGTGCACCAGAGGTGTATATGTCCAGCTAAGTCAGCTTAGGGTCCAGTGTGGCATTAGGTGCCAGTTATGCCTCCCAGGATAGGGCATGACATGTTGGTCCTTATAGGATTCTGAGGCGAGTTCGCAAGGTGGCATACGAGTTGGAGCTACCAGCAAAGTTAGCTTCAGTACATCCAGTTTGCCATGTATCTCTGTTGAAGAAGTTCATTGGTGACCCGGGCTTAGATGTCCCGATAGAGAGCATCGGTGTGAAGGATAGCCTTACCTATGAGGAGGTTTCAGTTGAGATCCTTGATCGTCAGGTTCGGAAGTTGAGAAACAAAAAAGTAGCTTCAGTGAAGGTTTTGTGGAGGAATCAGGTGGTTGAGGGAGCTACGTGGGAAGCCGAAGCAAACATGATGGCTAGATACTTTCATCTTTTCCCTTCTGGCTTAGTTTCAGCATGAAGTATTAGTTTCCTCCTTAGTACCCTATTCAGTTCATGTCAAATTCATTTCTCTCAGTTCCTTTCATGTTTTAGCATGTATGTATGAATCATGAATTCAGTTCAATCATGTGTATCAGTCCGGAATCAGTCACTCCGTTAGTTTTCAGCTTCAGATGTTCAGTACATGAGATTGCAGTTCTTTCCCTAGCTTTTCAGTATTCTTAACACACATTTGAGGATGAATAATCCTAAGGGGGAGATATTGTAATACCTCGAAAGATCCTAACATCACACCCAAGGGTTGAAATGAAGAAATCACAAAAATCTACACCAGGTAACAAAATGACTTGTCAGGTGACTCGTCAGGTCACTTGACGGATTGTTGAGTGACCCTCAAGAGGTGCCAAATTGGCGAAGAGTCATTGCCATGGGGTCACTTCATATGGTGTGATGACTCATAGTGTGACCCAATGAGTCGTTAGTAGGCCCGTTGTGTGTTGAGTAAGTGGTAGTCCGGGAGATTTAATGAAGGAACGAGTTGCGGTGTCACTTTATGACTCGTAATGTGGGTCATTGTCAAGGTGGTGGAGAAGGAGGATGGAACTTCCAATAGCAACAATGAGTCATCGTTCCACCTAACAACCCATCGAGTCCTCCATTGGTTGGGAAGTTCAAATTTCAAGGGAGATTCCAGTATAGGCAACGAGTGAGGACCACGAGTCGTCGGTGGACCCAACGACTCGTTAGGTCCCTTGTTGAGATTGGTAGGACCACTTTTCCAAGTGAATTTATGCGCGTTTTCGTATTTCCTAAACTCCTAAGTCCTAAACTACATCATTTTAAGCCATGAAAGGAGTGTTTTAAGGGATTTTAACCTATTCTAATTCAATCAACTCCCATGTATGCAAAGATTAGAAATTCCTTTTGAAGATCAAGATTGAATCCCTCAATTTCTTCCCCAATTCTCTTGGATTTCAAAGTCAAGTTAAGATTCAACTTACCCAGGTATGTAGGACTATGAATGAGAGTTTCCTTTCACTCTCATGCCCAAATTTCTGCCCAAGTTCATAAATTCAAGTCCCAATTCAAGTTCATTATCTTATAGGATTTTAACCCAATTTTATGAAATTCTCTATGATTTATTTATAGGTCAATTGCCTTCATGTTTCAAAGCATGTTTTAAGATGTATGGGAAGAATTTATACTCATTTTGACTACATATTGATGATTTCAAGTTTAGAAAATTATGGTCTATTATGCAAGTTTTATGAAAAGTCAAGTTTATGATTCATGATTTCAAGTATGATGAGATATCTAACATGAATGAATGATTACAAATTACCCTTATATGAATCTATGATTTTGATTTATCAAGTTTATTTCAAGTATGCATGATTTTAAGATTTGGGAAAGCCCACACAAGTTAAGTATATTTTCATGATTTAGCCAAGGCTAATAAGATCATCTTATCATATGTTTTGGAGTTAAGACTCGCATTACAGCTTATCATATATTTTGGAGTCAAGACTCCCCATGTTCAGATTTCAGACTATGCATGTGATTATGATTTTAGCTTCGTTGAAAAATGATGGAAGCACTGTGCATGTTTTTGGGAGTAGTGTCTAGCACCGAGTAGGCTTGGGGTTCCAAGGTTCCCTAGCCTCTGAACTACACGCCAATGTAGGTTTATATATATATATTGGGACCTCCTTTGTGAGCTTCCCCTGCCTTCATAGGGGTTTTCATCTTGATATCGATATTCATGGTAGCGTCCTTAGCACTGGCAAGATTTTAGACGGTTTTTCCCATTTTAGTGTGATAGATGGGGCATCACGTAAGCACTATCGTGATGGTGCCGGTTATAATGAGTCTCCCATTATTCCTAATGATTTCAGTTAATCATGTTCACAACTTAAGATATTATATTTTATAGCAGGTTTGACGCAATGATCAGTTTATGGGTTCTACTTAGGATTTCAACTACGACAAATCATATGATTTCTATTTTAGCTTTGGGTCATTCTATTCAGATATAATATTTAGCTTATTACTGTACATGTTTTAGATTCAGATTTCAGCACGCAGTCCTTACTTTCATAATCTTATGATTTATGTTTATATGCATGATTTTAGTTAATATTTACTCAGCATGTTTTACTTATCCTTCATACTCGGTATATTCCAAGTACTCACCGTATACTCTAGGTTGTATCATTTTATGATATAGGTCCGGACAATCAGACTCAGTTTCGGTGTTAGTCCAGCTTCCCGCAGTTTAGTTCAATTCCCGTCGTTGGTAATTCCTCATTTTCTGAGGACATTCAGCTTAGCATTTGATTATGTTATTCAGTTTCATACTTTAGCGAGCTAGTTAAGGATGTTGTTCCACCAGCTCATCAGACAGTAGTAAAGGCTTATCAGACATTATGTAGATTTTCAGCTTTATCAAGTGTTGACTCTCTTTAAAATTGTACATTATTCATACTTCTGCTTATTCATGTTTCAGTTTATCAAATTCGTCTTTATGATTTGGTTTTTAGTTGCTATGTTCATGTCATGGGTCGACTTGCAGTCATTCATGGTTCTAGGTCCAGTGTCTCGATCCGGGGTCCCAGCTCCGGTCATGACACCCAGTGTGTTGATTTTTTAAAAATTATAATTAAAAAATAAAAATCGACAAACTGGATCAGTTTCCTCATAACATATGCTTTTATGAAATGCGAGCAGACTAAGAATTCGAGCTTCACTTGCCTGATTTAAGTTAGTTAAAACTTTACTTTAAATTCCAAACTCAATCCAAATGAGCAGCTATGCTATAAATCTATTCAAGTTCATCACTACAGGCTTAAATTAGTCTAGAAAAATTATTTCCATAATTTTAGGAAGCCATAGGTCAAAATCAACTCTCAACTGTTCGGATATTGAAATTGAATCCATGGACACATTACTTGTAATCTAAAGAACTCATTACAATATTTTTCCAGACACTAGCAAAAATTTGCAAATACCATTTCATATACTAAGGTGTCAGATTATTCCTGAGCCCCTCGCGTCCAAACCCGAGCATGCCTATAAGTTCAAAAATACATTAGAGCCCTATGTAAATTCTCAAATCACCAAAAAGTACTCTAATACTAAAAAAGAGAGGTCAGGTTCAAAATAAGATTCATTAAAGAACCTTCTCGAGTCCTTTAGGTTTCAACTGGATTACCTTAAATCACCCAACAGTATTCTAATACTATAAAGAGAGGTCAGGTTTAAAATAAGATTCTTTAAAGAACCTTCTCAAGCCCTTTAGGTTTCAACCAAATTATCCCATAAGTTTAAAAATATGATACAGAGCTAATCAAAGTGTCAAATCACATAAAAGAGTACAAATGCTCCAAATGGGAGTTTAGATTGTTACACCAAGTGAGGGGGCACGATTCGAACTCAAAAAGGGAGAGGATACTATCTCTCTCTCTGTGTGTGTGTCTCTCTCTCTTTGCCATCACTGACAACCTCCGTCGGTGAATCAGGAGGTCATTATTATCTCCCTCTTTTCTTCCTTCTCATTAATTTTCTTTCTCACCCAAAACCTTGTTAAAATCCTATAACCACCTTACCAGTGTTACCTTCAGGAGATTTGATTTTTCGGTAAAAAAGAAAATTTTTGATGAAGAAAAATTAGATATGTGGAAAAAATAACTTCGGCTAAATAGATCTAAAAAGATCTAGCTTCGATAAAACTCTTTTCTTCTTCTTCATTTTTTTGAGAATCAAAATGATTTTTGGTTGTTATGGTAGAAGGAATGATGGTTTTTTTGTGGTGAAATAATAGTATATCGGGTGTATATTATTATATGAAATGTGTGTATGTTACTAGTTGTAAGATGAGTGTATGTCTAGTGTATATGGAATGGATGTCTGGTGTATGTAGGGTGTATGTGGAGTGCATATCGGGTGTATGTTATTGCATGTCATCTGTATCATTATACATACAGAGATGTACACTTTTATCTATCACATGTATATGAAATATGTATGTCATGTATATAATATAGATCCACGTGAGGCAATGAAAAAATTCCATGAGAGAGAGATCCCATGAAAAAGAGAAATTCAGGTGACGAAAAAAAAAGACATATTTGGTTTTTCGACGAAGCTCCGATGATTTTTTGATGAAGTAGGGCAAGCAGCCAGCAGTATAGCAACAATCAATGGGTTGGAATGGGACAGCGAGTACTAAGATTTGGGTGGAAAAAAAGAAGACAAAATCCCTAGTTTTATTGGATTAGTTAGATATTGTCTATGTTTTGCAAAGAAACTATTGATAAAAAAGACTCTCATCCTACATTTCTACAAGAGACTGTTTTCACACTTAAAATTAATGGCCTTAAGGTCACATGACAACAACTTTACCAATTATATCAAGGATCCCCTTCGTAAAGAAACCATTGTTATGTTTTAAAAATAAAATTGTATTATTAGTTATGGTAATGAGAGTTTCATTTTTGCATATTTAGAAATTATCCCTAGATAAAATCTTAATAGGAAGTAATGTCATTTTTAATGGATCTTGCACGGTAAAACTTAGATTAGTCAGGGCTCTGATTAATTGGGGTTTAAAAATAACTATCGAACATCGAGTGAGAAATCAAACATAATCCAAATGGTAATTTCTCTGAAAAACATCTATTTTTCTCATTTATAACATTAACATCGGATAATTACACAAGTGCTCGATTTTGAAACTATTGTTTAAGTTATACCTTGAGTTTATAAATTTTTGTAAGTTTACGCATTTTGAAAAAATTTCGAATATATAGTGTCTAAAATTAGGCTTGATGAAATTCAGGCTTAATATCTGAAGTTTGATCTTCAGTCATATATGTTGAAGTGCAGACACATATCATTGAAGTTCAACCATTTTGCCTGAAGTCCAGTCATTTTTTCATAAACTTGAGATACATAAGGCTGAAGTTTTGTTTAATAAACTTTTGCGCAAAAACAAAAATTTGTTATTTGAATTTCAACAATTCAAGACACGATTCAACCCCCAAATATACTTTAGATGAGCTCAAATTTAAAATATAAGTTTTACATATCATAAAGAATAAATTACATTTATCAATTTTAGAGTTGTCAAAATGAGTTAGCCCAGTTCAAATTTTGTGGGCCAAAAAATTTAATGGGCTAAGGCAGATCGACCCTTTTATTTTAAAGGTTTTGAAATAATCAACCCACCCTAGCTCTAAAAGAGACGTGGGCTGAGGCAATATGTTTTATCTAATACTTAAATTTACTTTTTAAGCTTTTGTAATGACACAACCCAAATAGGCGGATCGTACGGGCACCTATATCGCCTCTAGCTTGATAGAAGAATCCCCTTTTTGAACAACATGTAAAAGCATTAAAAATTCTCATTAAATTACATCAGTACAAAATGTTCTAAATCTTATAATAAAATCCCTCTCGAAACCATGAATCTCCCAAGAATCTAGTCCAGACAGGTACAAGAGCTCTACTTGGAATACTGACAAAATAAATGACACAGCTTTGCCTGCGGAGAAAATGCAAAAATTGATTCTAAGTAGCACAACATCAACCATGAGACTGCAAACCACCTGTTGCAATCTACACCCAAAAAGGTGCAGTAAGGTAGTATCAGTACACCACACGTACTGGTAGGCATCATCGACCAACTAGGATTAGTTTATACAATAGTATATAATTAACATGAAATTGAATAACCCTCTCTATCCACAACAATAACATACACATAGGTTATGTCTAGTTCTTGATTAATTCATTAATTAAGTACACAATTATACATCTGAACATATATGAATACACCATAGCTTCAACAATCAATTCATCAACTTCATCTTACTTCTATGTTAGTACTATAAATTCAACAATCAACTCATCAACTTTTCAATTCCTACACTAGTACCATCATCTTGTTGCAGGGGTGTCTTGACCGCTGCCACAATCCCGTACCAGCGAAAATTTGCCCGTTGCAGCGTAACTCACTAAAGTAGTAGCTCAATATCACTGATACTTTTCTGTTTCAACACCCTTTTTAAGACTAAGATTCCCTTACATGTTACTTGTTTCAATTTCCATTAACTAAGTCAGTTCTAGTTCCTCCCGATTCATTCGCTTACTCAATGATATTATACTAACATTTGTTATCATTTATATAGCCATTTTTAATCATCAATAATCCATATTAGGCCCATATAAATTTTAATTCTTGTGTTAATGTAGTCAAGGTTCTATAACAATCAAACGGATCATTACATCAGATACCAATTAAAGAACCATTTGTCCCAGAATGGCTCCACGCGATAGGCCAGGAATTTTCTACTGCAATGCGGTCAACTCCACACGGTTCATGATCTCGATGATTCTAATAGTACTATGGTCTTACCGTTATTGCTCTCCGATTTTTAGATCGGTATTTCCACTAGAACCCTATTTTGAGGTCTTAAGATGCCAAGAGGCGTATTACACGGCGCACGAATTTTTGTTACCCCGTCCACATATTTTCCAACTAGAAGAATATTCCATGTATGCAAATTTTACCCACTATCTCCAGTTTAGATGGACCCGTTTAATCCTGGGTCTCTCTCAATTAAAATTCCTATTCACATACTCCTTATCTATGCAGCCTCTACGTCTTCATCAACCCTCATAGGACCTCCCTTATTCGGGAGTTGAAATGTGGATGATCCATAAAGGAATTTAAAATGTCACTGACTAAGACCTATTCGCTACAATGATACATTTTTCACTACAGCGAAACCAAAATCATCTTAAGAGTCATAACGGACAGTTTTTGGTTCATTCTTATATTTTCACTATAATTTTTTGGCAAATCCTCTCCACTTCCTATGCGACTTTGCTCGATTTCTTAGGTAATTCTTATCCCAACCACTTTACTTCTTTACTTACTCTTCATAGGATGCATTTTCATACCTATATGCATGGGTTTTATGTTGATAATGGGGTTGTAAGGATAGGTTTCTCTTTGAACTGATGGGGTAGATTAAAAGCATGCTACTAGTATTGACGTTCTCAAGTCTTTTATATTGTTCTATGCGTGCTACTGACTATTTTTGTCATGATCCGAACATAGACCCGAATCGAGACAAGGGACAAGGAACTCCGAGGGACTCCAAGTCGACTCATGGCATGAACATACATCTAACTCAATCAATAAAAATGGAAGATTTAACATGATAAACTTAGCGGAAGTCTGAAATACGCACAACATTCGAAATACACATGAATCTGAAGTTGATTACATCTTTTTGTTTGAAAAGCCTCTAAGTCTGATGAGTTCATGGGCTAGGCCCACAACTAGCTCGCTAAAATTGAAAACTGAAAGTACATAAACAAAACTGAGTAAACATGGTCCTCAAAAGATGAGGACTCACCAACAAATATGGGATGCTAACGCTAATAAGCTGGCTAAGGATGGAAATGAGTCTGAATGTCGGGGCCTGTATCATAAAATGATACAACATAGAGTACGCGGTCAGTACATGGAACGTACCGAGTATGCAAGGTAAGAAAAACTGCTTTAATAAGTAAAATCAATTAAAACATGCATAGTATAAAACATAAGTAAAATAAAAATATGAGAGTAGGGCTTGCATGCTATATTCTGAAAACATGATCTCAATATAACATAACCTCATAACTGAGTCGATTGACTCAAAGCTAAAATCTGATAATCATAAGTAAACCTGAACATTGGGTCAAGCCTTCTTTAGAACATGTATATGTATATATCATGAGTAATAATATGCATAACTGAAATTATGAGGAACAATGAGAGACTCATCTTTTAACCGACATACCACGATAGAACTTATGTGGTTCCAACTATCACACTCAAGTGGGTAGAGCCATCCAAAATCTTACCAGGGCTAAGAACGATAGCATGATATCGATATCCAACTCGTGGCCCAATCAGGGAAGGGGATAGCTCACATAAGAGGTCCCAATATAATTTGATCGTACCTATGTTGGCGCGTAGTTCTAAGGCATAGGGTTGTCTGATCCATAGCCTACTCGGTGCTAGACACTACTCCCAAAACATGCAGATGGTCTCCATCATTTTTCAATAAAGCTGACCATCGTCTATAGACGAAGCTAAATGATCATGAATACATAAATATGAATCATACATGAGGAGCCTTGGCTCAAACCATACCACAAGCTAAACATAAATGGGAGTTTTCGGTCCAAAACCATGTGGTAAGCTTAAGTTTGTAAAATCATAATCATACTTGAACATATAGGAATTGCCCGATATTTAAACATGCTTGAAAATACATAATTCACTTGAAAACATGATCTTAAACATGAGTGACTTGAAAACATGATTTTCATTATAAATATCTCATCATACTTGAACATTCATCATAAATCTCAACTTTCATGAACTTCTCATAACTGGGCATTTTGATTTATAAAGCATGAAACATGATTTTTAATTGAAAATAATATAAAACCCTCCCATGAATCATAATTCAATAATAGAGACACCTTTAAATTGTACCCATGTAGTAAATTAGCAATCTCATGCATTGGGTGAAAACCCCATAGAATCAACGTAGGAATTTCATGATTTAGAGAGAGATTGGGCATGGGTGTGAACGGATTCACCCACTCATAACCTTACATACCTGAAAGGGTTTGATTCTACCACTTCTCTAATTGCCCAATGAAGGTTTGAAGAAGAACCTTGAAGGATTAGCCTTGATCACCTCTCTAGACCCTTACTCTTGTATGCATGAATAGGAATGACTTAGAACATAGGAATTTTATGAAATGACGTAGCTTAAAATGACATAGTTTAGGCCTTAGGATCATAGGAATTACAGAAAATTCCATATTAAATTCGCAGGAAATAATTGACGGTCAGTCCCAATGAGGGACTCGATGATTCGTCGAGTACACTATCTAATAGATCATCTAGGGCTCATCATAGGGGACCTCAAGAGTTGTTACAGGTGACCACGAGTCGTGGTCACCACTCGTCACCTTCACTGCCTTAATTTCAAGTAAATTCTATCTTGCTGACCACGACCCATCCCACGAATCATGGTGACTGACCACGACTTGTGGGGACCTTTCTTAGGGTACACTACCAGGTCTCCTCCACCTTCCCAAGATCCTTGCCCACGACTGACGAGTCGTGTGGTCTGACCACGACTCATGGTCACGTCTGTGGGGACTTCAAATCCCAAAATTTCAACTCACCCCCTATACCTCACCACGTGTCACCTCATGACTCGTGGTCTACCCCAATGGTGAAAGAATGACTCGTTCTGTGACTTGGGGCCAGATTTCCAGTTTACTCCGTTTCAACTCTCGGGTCTAATCTTAGGGTTTTTGGGGTATTACAATATCTCCCCCTTGGAAATATTCATCCTCGAATGTTGGAAAACATACAGAAAGCATAGAAATGCAATCATCATATTCAAAAACTAATCATTAAAGCTAAAAACTGACGGAATGACAACCTCCAAATTAAACTACATGGTTGAACTAAATTCACAAACCATACATACGTACTTTGACATAAAAGAAACTTGGGCACATGCATTGAACATGAAAACTAATAAGGGTACTGGGGCAAAACTGATACCTCAAGCTGGAACTAAGCCGGTAGAGAATAAATGTGGGTATCTAGCCATCATGTCTGCTTCGGCTTCCCGCATATCTCCCTCAATATGCTGATTCCTCCATAAAACTTTAACTGAAGCTACTTCCTTGTTTCTTAGCCTTCGAACCTGATGATCCAGTATTTTCACCGAAATCTCTTCATAACTAAGGCTATCTTTCACAACAACACTGTCCACCGGAACAACTAGAGCGGGATCACCCAAACATTTCTTCAAAAGCTATACATGAAAAACAGGATGCACAGAAGCTAATTCTGAGGGCAACTCCAGTTCATATGCCACCTTGCCAACCCGTTTCACAATTCGGTAAGGGCCAACATAACGAGGGCTGAGTTTTCCTTTCTTTTCAAACCGCATCACTCCCTTCATAGGAGACACCTTTAGAAATACCCAATCATCCACTTCGAACTCGAGTTCTCTCCTTCTCACATCGGTATAGGAATTTTGGCGACTTTGAGCTATTTTCAACCTGTCCCATATGAGCTAAACCATCTCCATAGCCTCATGGACAAAATTCGATCATGTCATCGCAGCTTCATCAACTTCAAACCAACCAATAGGCGACCTATATCTCCGCCTATAGAGAGCCTCAAATAGAGCCATCTGAATGTTGGAATGGTAGATGTTGTTGTACGCAAACTCGATAAGAGGCAGATGATCATCCCAACTACCCTTGAATTCAATCACGCATGCTCTCAACATGTCCTCGAGTGTCTGAATTGTCCGCTCCACTTGTCCATCCGTTTGCGGGTGAAATGCTATATTGAGCTTAACCTGAGTACCCAGTCCTTTTTGAAACGACCTCCAAAACTGAGAGGTAAAATGAGTACCTCTGTTTGATATGATGAAGGGCACTCCATGTAACCTAACTGGCTCTCGTATGTATAGTTTGGCATAATCCTCCATTGAATCCATGGTTTTGACCGATAGAAAATGAGCGTCTTTAGTCAACCTGTTTACAACAACTCAAATGGAGTCATATTGTCGACGAGTGCGAGGCAAACCTGTTATGAAGTCCATATTGATTTCTTCCCATTTCCAAGTAGGAATGCTAATATCTTGAAGCACACCTCCGGGTCTTTGGTACTCAACCTTCACCTGCTGATAGTTTGGACACATAGCCACAAATTCTGCTATGTCCTTCTTCATGCCATTCCACTAATAGACTTCCCATAGGTCACGGTACATCTTGGTGGCACCTGGATGTATCGAATATCTGGATCTATAAGCCTCATGCAACATCCGGTCCCTCAAGTGGTCAACATCCAGAACACATAAGCGACCCTGTTATCGAAGTGGTCAACATCCATCGGTCGACTCAACCAACCAAACTCCTAATCTTGCAAATCGATGCACGTTCTTCACTGGCTCCTTTCTTCCCTCATACACATAGGACACGCTCTCCATAGAGAGTCTACTAAGTATCTTCTACTACATTAGCTTCTCCCAGATGGTAAAGGACACTCATATCATAGTCCTTGAGTAATCCAGTCACCTCCTTTGACGAAGATAGAGATCCTTCTGGGTAAACACATATTGTAGGCTCTTATGGTCCATAAACACATCTACATGGACCACGTACAAATGATGCCTCCATATCTTCAAGGAAAATACCACCGCGGCCAATTCAAGATCATGGGTCGGGTAGTTCTTTTCATGCACTTTCAATTGTCTAGAAGCATAAGCTATAACCTTTACGTGTTGCATCAATACAAACCCAAGTCTGATCCTTGAAGCATCACAATACACCACGAACCCATCGGTACCCTCGGGTAGGGTCAACACTGGTGCTGAGGTAAGTCGAGTCTTCAACTCTTGAAAGCTCCTCTCACAAGCCCCCGACCATTGAAATTTCACTTTCTTCTAGGTCAATTTAGTCAATGGTGTTGCGATGGATGAAAAACCCTCAACAAACCTTTGATAGTAGACAAGAAGCTCCGGATATCAGAAGGATTCACTGGTTTAGGCCAATTCTTCACCGCTTCTATTTTCTGAGAGTCCACCCTTATGCCCTCATTTGATACCACATGGCCCAAAAACGCCACGGAGTTCAACCAAAACTCACACTTGCTGAATTTGGCATATAATTGGCGGTCCTTAAGAGTTTGTAGCACCACTCTCAAATGAACGGCATGCTCCTCCTTTCTCCGAGAGTATGTCAGGATGTCATCAATGAACACGATCATGAACATATCCAAGTATGGCTTGAACACCCTAATCATCAAGTCCATAAAAGATGCAGGAGAATTCATTAGTCCAAAAGAAATAATTACAAACTCGTAATGACCATACCGCGTCTTGAAGGCTATCTTCGGGATGTCACTCTCCTAAACTCTGAGCTGATGGTACTCGAATCTGAGATCTATCTTTGAAAAGCACTTGGCACCCTGAAGCTGGTCAAATAAATCATCAATCCTGGGTATAGGATACCTGTTCTTGACGATGACCTCGTTCAAATGTCGATAATCAATACACATACAAAGAGAACTGTCCTTCTTTCGGACAGAGAGAACTGGTGCACCCATGGGAACTTGCTCAGTCTAATGAAACCCTTATCCAAAAGATCCTTCAACTCTTTTAGCTCAGCTGGAGCCATTCTGTAGGGAGGAATATATATAGGTTGCGTATCGGTAAAAAGGTCAATCTCCCGCTAGGGAGGGATTCCCGGTAGATCATCTAGAAAGACTTCTGGATATTCATATGCTACAAGGACTAACTAGATAGTTGAAGTCTCAGACGTAGCATCCATAACCCTAACTAGATGGTACATACAACCCTTGGAGATCATCTTTCTAGCCTTAAGGTAGGAAATGAAATGACCTACAGGCACAGCTGAACTACCCTTCCACTCTATGACTGGCTCACCCAGAAATCTGAATTTTACAGCCCAGGTTCTACAATTAACTGAGGCATAACATGCAAATAGCCAATCCATGCTGAGGATAACATCGAAATCGATCATGGCTAACTCTACTAGATCTGCGGAGGTGACATTCTGCAATACTGTGATCGAAAAACTTTTGTACACCCGTCTAGCTACAACTAAATCACCTACTAGAGTAGAGACTGAGAAGGGTTCTGACAAGACTTCATAACTGACTTCGAAATTACTAGCCACGTAAGGTATCACAAAAGAAAAGGTATCCCCCGGATCTAACAAAGCATATACATCAAGATGAAAAACTCGCAACATACCAGTGACTACATCTAGGGAGACCTCCTGCTCCTGGCGGGATGCTAAGCCATAGAATCTGTTTTGGCGTTGATCGCCACCTGTGGTAGTAGATGCCTCCTACTGTGCTGAGCGTGCGGGTGGAGCTGCTGAACTGGAAGATGGGCCTCGGCCCCCATCGTGGCCCTGTCTCACTGCTAGGCAATCTCTAAGCATATGTCCGGGAAGCAAGCACCTGAACCTGACAAGCACTGGCCCGTGTGCCCCCAACCACACCCACCTCAAATTGGGATGGTAGAATCTACGGGCCTGCTGCTCTGACCCCTACAGCCTGATGCTCGTCCTCTCTGGTCGTGCCTAGGTATGGATGGTACACTCAACTCTGAAGATGCTGGGGATGAAGATCTCTAGTGGGTCTGATGTCGGTGCCCACCGCCTTACCTCGGCTGAGAGAATCTGTAGCCTCTCTCTCCCTCATATGCGCAAACTCCATTTGTTGGGTGTATAAGACTATCCGAGGGAAATCCATATCCTGATGGAGCATAGAGGTCCTGCAATCCTTATCCAAATAGCCTGCCACCCTATGAACAAACCTGCTCACCCACGCCCTCTGATCAACCACTAACTCTGGGGCGTACTTTGATAAGCGAGTGAATTCAAGGGCATACTCTTGTACCATCATCCTCCCCTTCTTAAGATTCACGAACTCGGATGCCTTCAACTCCCTCATCTCACAAGGAAAAAATTGATCTAGAAACGCAACATGGAACTCCTCCCAAATGGTAGGGCCTACTCTGGCTTCCCTACTATCTCTCCACTGTCTGAACCATATATGTGCGACCCCTTTCAACTGATATGAGGCCAACTCAGCACACTTAACTCTGTTCACCCCCATGACTTGGGTGATGTTCACAATCTCGTCGACGAACTCAAGTGGATCCTCATCCACCTTCGACCCTAGGAATTCTGGCGGGTTCATCCTCAAGAAATATCTGACTCGAGCTGTAATCGCATTTTCATTTTGCGGGACATGAGCCATTGCCTGTTGGTTGACCTGAGCAGTTAGGGCCTGCGCTAGCATCTGAATAGCTGCCCTAAATTCAGCATGGGCAACCGGCTTCGGTGCATGGTGCTCCTAGACTGGTGGGGCTTGCTGGTGCCCGCCTCCATTGCCATCCTCGTGGTCATTCCCATTCCCATTCCTCTTACCGTTAACTCTGCGGGGAGTCATATTCTGCAATCGCAAATAACACGAGTTAGAAGGTTAGGGGATATTTCATCGCACAACATAGATCATGAAAGAAGGAAACATTTCCTAAACATCTTGTAGCCTCTTCTTCATAAGTGTGGCATGCTTCACACCCATGAAAAAGACTCTACTCAACAAGGCTTTCAGATACCCTAGGACACTTCAAAACCTATTACTCTAATACCAAGTTTTTCACGATTCGAACATAGGCCTAGAATGAGACACGAGACAAGGAACCCCGAGGGACTCCAAGTCGACCCATGGCATGAACATACATCTAACTCAATCAATAAAAATGGAAGATTTAACATGATAAACTTAGAGGAAGTCTGAAATAAGCACAACATCAGAAATACACATGAATTTGAAGGTGATTACATCCTTTTGTCTGAAAAGCCTCTAAGTCTGATGAGCTCATGGGACAGGCCCCCAACTAACTCACTGGAACTAAAAATTGAAAGTACATAAGAAAAACTAAGTAAGCATGGTCCTCGGAATATAAGGACTTACCAACAGACGTGGGAGCTAACTCTGATAAGCTGGTTAAGGACGGGGCTAAGTCTGAATGCCGGGGCCTATATCATAAAATAATACAGCATAGAGTATACGGTCAGTACGTGGAATGTACCGAGTATGCAAGGTAAAAAAATATTTTAATAAGTAAAATCATTTAAAACATGCATAGTATAAAACATAAGCAAAATAAGAATCTGAGAGTAGAGCTTGCATTCTATATTCTGAAAACATGATCTCAACATAACATAACCTCATAAATGAGTCGATTGACCCAAAGATGAAATATGATAATCATAAGTAAAACTGAACATTGGGTCAAGCCTGCTTTAGAACATGTATATGTATATATCATGAGTAATAACATGCATAACTGAAATCATGAGGAACAATGGGCGATTCTCCTTTTAACCGACATATCATGATAGAGATTACGTGGTCCCAACTATCACACTCAAGTGGGTAGAGCCGTCCAAAATCTTGTCAAGGCTAAGGACGATACCATGATATCGATATCAATTTCATGGCCCAATTGGGGTAGGGGATAGCTCACATAGTAGGTCCCAATATAATTTGATCATACCTACATTGATGCGTAGTTCTGAGCATAGGGTTGTTTGACCCATAGCCTACTCGGTGCTAGACACTACTTCCAAAACATGTAGATGCTCTCAGTCATTTTTCAACGAAGCTGACCATCGTCTATAGACAAAGATAAATGATCATGAATACATAAATCTGAATCATACATGATGAGCCTTGGCTCAAACCATACCACAAGCTGAACATAAATGGGAGTCTTCGGTCCAAAACCATGTGGTAAGCTTATGTTTGTAAAATCCTAATCATACTTGAACATATGGGCATTGCCCGATATTTTAACATGCTTGAAAATACATAATTCACTTGAAAACATTATCTTAAACATGGGTGACATGAAACATGCTTTTCATCATAAATATCTCATCATACTTGAACATTCATCATAAATCTCAACTTTCATGAACTTCTCATAATTGGGCATTTTGATTTATAAAGCATGAAACATGTTTTTTAATTGAAAATAATATAAACTTGCCCATGAATCGTAATTCAATAATAGAGACACCTTTAAATCGTACCCATGTAGTAAATTAGCAACCTCATGCATTGGGTTAAAACCCCATAGAATCAACATAGGAATTTCATGATTTAGAGAGATATTGGGCATGGGTATGAATGGATTCACCCACTCATAACCCTACATACCTAAAAGGGTTTGATTCTACCACTTCTCTGATTGCCCAATGAAGATTTGACGAAGAACCTTGCAGGACTAGCCTTGATCACCTCTCTATACCCTTACTCTTGCATGCATGAATAGGAATGACTTAGAATAGATTTTCCCCTTTTAAAACCTACTATTCATAGCTTAAAATGACGCAGTTTAGGCTTTAGGATCATAGTAATTATAGAAAAGCTCTTACTAAATTCGCAGGAAATAACTGGCTGCCAGTCCCAACGAGGGACTAGACGAGTCGTCACCCAAGGGAAAAAGTCGTGGCATTAGTTGTCGAGTACACTGTCCAATAGATCATCTGGGCTCATCACGGGGGACCTCTTCGTTACAGGTGACCACAACTCGTGGTCACCACTCGTCACCTTCAATGCCTTAATTTCAAGTAAATTCTATCTTGCTGACCACGACCCATCTCACAAATCGTGGTGACTGACCACGACTAGTGGGGACCTTCTGTAGGGTACGCTGCCATGTCTCCTCCACCTTCCCGAGATCCTTGCCACGACTGACTCAATGAGTCGTGGGGTCTGACCATGACTCGTGGTCACGTCCGTAGGGACCTCAAATCCCAAAATTTCAACTCACCCCCTGTACCTCACCATAAGTCACCTCACGACTCATACTCTACCCCACGGGAAACAGAACGACTCGTTCTGTGACCTGGTGCTAGATTTCCAGTTTTCTTCGTTTCAACTCCCAAGTCTGATCTTAGGGCTTCCAGGGTATTACAATTTTCATAGGGGATTTTGCACTAGGAATGGTGGGGTTTGGGTAGGGTGGTGGTTTGAACTTGATTTTGCACATGGACCTTGTTTTTGACATCAAAGGATAAAACTTTTGAAGTATTTACCATATTGAAAAACAAGTACAGAAGAAACTAAATAGTGAACTGGTAAGCATCAAATCCGACCATGAAATTAAGTTTGAAAATTCAAAATTCCTAGAATATTATGCAACAGAAGGAATTGATTACAATTTGTAAGCACCAAGAACTCCCCAATATAATGGTGTTGTTGAAAGAAAGAACAAAACACTAGAAGATAGGGCAAGAACTCTACTGATAGCTAGTGGACTTTCAAAAGGATATTAGGCAAAAGCAGTAAATACAACCTCTTATCTAATAAATAGGTGCATGATTAGAATCTTACTTGACAAGACTCCCTACGAATTGTTGAAGGGAAGAAAACCAAAGTTGGCTCATCTTAGAGCCTTTAGGTGCAAATGCTATGTTCGCAACAATGGTAAGGATGCATTGGAAAAATTTGATATTAAGAGTGATGAAGGGATTTTCCTTATTTACTCCCCTTGTAGAAAAGAATACAAAATTCTAAACAAGAGGACCAACTGTGTTGAGGAGAGTGTTCATGTTATATTTGATGAACAAAACTGTGAGACTAAGCACTCAGGAAGACATTGAAGAGATCAGATTGACTCCTATTACAAATACAGAGGGGGAACTAGGTACACATGATGAGAACAAGAGGCAGGAACATCTAAACACTACTGAGCATCTTGTCCCTGATGGAATAGTCTCAGGACTAAACATGCCTCATCAAAGGGCTATAGATGAACAAGAACCTAAATTAGCTAAGGTGCAACCTTCAGATGAACCTGATCCGTCAAATGAAACAGAACAACAAGAGGTACAAACAAGTAATTCGGAGTATAAAAACTTCCATCCTATTCAAAACATACTCCATTGGACTCTGGGATTTGGACCAGATCAAGATTAAGTAACATATGTGCTTTTACATCTTATCTATCTATGATTGGGACCAAAATGTGAAAGAAACACTTCAATATGTAATTTGGATTAGTGTCATGCAAAAAGAGCCAGAACAATTCAAATGTTGTAGAGTATAGAACTTGGTTCGTCATCCTAAAAATAGAGTAGTGATTAGTACTAGGTGGATATTTTAAAATAAACTAGATGATCAGGGAATAATTATTAGGAACAAATCACGTCTAGTTGTTCAAGGATACAATCAAGAAGAGGGTATTGACTATGATGAGACGTTTGCACTAGTGTCAAGAATGGAAACAAATAAGAATGCTCATAACATTTGCAACACACATGAGGTTCAAGCTGTACTAGATGGATGTTAAGAGTACATTATTGAATAGTTATCTTCAAGAAGAAGTCTATGTGAAGCAACCACCTGGGTTTGAGGATCATGAAAAACCTGATATGTGTACAAACTAAACAAGTCTTTGTATGGGCTCTTCTAGGTTATTTAGGTTTCTTCTAGATCATGGCTATAATAGAGGGAAAATTAAAGACTCTATTCCTCCAAAAAAGGGGGAAACAACATACTGATTGTCCAAGTATATGCTAATGATATCATTTTTGCGTCTACTGATGAAGACTTGTGCAATGAATTTGCAAAACTCATGAGCAGTGAGTTTGAGATGAGCATGATGGGAGAATTGAATTAATTTTTGGGATTACAAATCAAGCAAATGAAGGAAGGGAATTCAATCCATCAGCAAAAATACATCAAGGAATTACTGAACAAATATGAGATGGAGATCTCTAAAATAAATAAATAATACTCCAAATTGCAACAACCACTCGACTAGAAACTGATGAACTTGGACAAGGGTTGAGAAAATAAAGTATAGGGGAATGACTGGTTCTTTGCTCTATCTTACTTTAAGTAGACTTAATATTATTTTTTGTGTAGGCTTGTGTGCTAGATTTTTCAATCGAACCCTAAGGAATCTCTTAAAGGTTGTCAAAAGAATTCTATGATATCTTAAAGGAATAGTGGATGACTTGGTTCTATGGTATCCCATCAGTGATTCATTCAAACTCATATGCTATGCATATATAGATTATGTAGGATTTCTAGTAGATAGAAAAAGCACATCTGGAATGGCTCGCCTTTTTGGACCTTTTCTAATCTCATGGGCGACTAAGAAGAAAAATTCAGTGGCACTTTCATTACAGAGGCTGAATATGCAGTTAATGCATCATGATGTGCTCAGCTTCTATGGATTAAACACCAGCTAGAAGAATAATAATACCCATAATTTCACAGGGAAAACCTCCTTACTCAAGGGAGTAAAAACCATCAATCTAGAGGAAAGCAATGATGAAGTAGACAGTTCCAGAACTGCTCCCTCCACATGTAAAAACAAAAAGGGTTAATCATCCAATGTGTCTGGGTCTGGCTCATCCGTGAAATCCACTTCCAAAATCAATAAGAGTTTGGAAAAGTTTCTGTTGCTTGGTAAATATAGGTACTATAGATCACAAAAAGTCATTGTCACGACTCGAACATAGTTCTGGATCTAGACATGGAACCCAGAACCATAAATGGCTCCAAGTCGGCCCATGGCATGAACATAATAACTAAAGTTCAACATAAATAATGCGAAAATCTAACATCTGAAATAGCGGAAGACTGAATATCTAAAAACATCCGAACAACGAAATACATAACTCTGAATTTGAATTGAAAACATAACTATGTTTGATAAGCCTCTACATATATGACGAGCTGATGGGACAAGACCCCAACTAGCTCATTAACTACCTAAAACTGAAAATAGCAACAATACAACTAAATGAAGGTCCTCGAAGGATGAAGACTCACCAACAGCTGGCTAACTAAACTCTGATAACCGGCTAACGGAGAGACTAACCCTGAACGTCTGAGCCTGTATCATGAAACGATACAGCATAGAGTATGTGGTCAGTACTTGAAATGTACCGAATATGCAAGGTAAGTAAAACAGACTAGTAAAATACATAAGAGTTCGTAAGAGTAGGACAGTTCAAAACATGAAGTGATAATCATAGTATAAGCATCAGGGCTCGGGGTTTTCAAACCATTGATAATCTAATCATAATCATAATCATAAGAGAAACCTTGTAAAACATAACTTGAGCCAAAGTATCGTAAATATGACAATGTATAAATCATGAGGAACAATGGGAGAACTAGTCTTAACCGACACTATCATGATAGAGCTTATATGATGCCCCCAACTATCTCGCTCAAGTGGGAAAAGTCATCCCAGGCTTTCCAGGCAAGGGACGTGTATGACGTGATATCACAAAGGATCCACGAATACATATACCTATGGTGGCACGTAGTTCTGAGACCATGGGGTTTACTTGAACGTCGGGCCTACTCAGTGCTAGACACTGCTCCCAAAAATATGTACATGAGAGCTCATATAATAATCGTGAAATCATTCATGAAACGCATGGCTAGATAAATCATAACATACTTGATCATACTTGAAATACATGATTAGCTATGAATTAGGGCTTGTGAGTCGGCCAAAATCATAAATTCATAAATCATGAAGAATATATATGCCTTGAGAAAATTCACTATACTTGAATACTATAAATCCATGAAGAGTACTTGAAGAAAATCATGTCATAAATCATAATTTAGAGGTTGGGAAGGTAAAAATCATAATAGAATCATAAACTTGACTTTTCATGAAACTTGCATAATTGGGCATAACTTGATTTAAAATTTTAAAGTATAAATTAGTAATAAATATAGGTACAAAATCTGCTCATAGATCCTAAAAACATGATTTGAGACATGGAGGAAATTGACCCATAGATGAATCATAGAAAATTTCATAGAATTAGGAATAGGCCTCATAAGATCATGTACTTGATCTAGAATTTAAATTTATGGAATTGAAGAGAGTTTTGAGCATAAGAGTGAGAGGAACTCTCATTCATAGCCCTACGTACCTGGGTAATCTGGTTTTACACCCTTTCTTGAAAGCTCAAAGGTATTAGAGAAGAAATTGAAGAGTTCTAAGCTTGATCTCTCTTAGGAATCCTCTAGTCTTGCATGCATGGGGAGGGAATAGGTTACAATAGATTAAACTCTCTTAAAACATCTCTAACTGAGCTTAAAACAATGGATTTTAACACCTAGAAACTTAGAAATTACAAAATTTCCCTAATTAAAACGCAGGAAAATTACTTACTGCCAGGTGACACAACTCGTCCTACGGATCATACCTCGATCCTACGGGTCGTGATTTCCTTCCATAGAATCCACTGCTCATTTCTGAGTTCTGAAGTTCCCACGATCCATAGCATGAATAGTACCACCTACCTACGGATCGTTGAATCCTTCCATTTCCACGACTGGGGAGATCCCCTGCTCCTTCCTATGAGTGGTTCCCTACCACGGGTCGTACCACAAGGTGTACCTTCCCTTCTAACCATCTAGAACCCAAACAACTGCTCTAACCTACGAATCATACCACGAACCTACGAGTCGTTACATAACTCGTTGTTACCGATTTTTCCATAGAATTGTTGACCACAAGTGAATCCTACGGGTCGTGGGTCCTTTCTATGACTTGTACCATGAGTCGTCTTGAGTTAAAATTGCTGAAATTTTGAGTCTAATCTTAGGCACTTTTGAGGTATTACAGTCCTAAAAGGTAGGGTGATTGATGAAGAAGTGTTGAATGAACCAGGTGTGGTAAGGTTGGTAGAAAAGTTGAAGTACCAAGAATGGGACCACTTGTTTGTCTGTTTGATGCCCACTGTTCATGAGTTGGAGGTAGTGGAGTTTTATGTCAATTTAGAAGTATTTGGTGAAGGGTAAAATCAATTACTAATGGGATATACTTTGAACTATTAGAGGTGGTGCTAGGTGAAATTCTAAATATTTCTATTACTGGGTATGCTAAGTACAGTAAGGAGAAATCCTTAAATTTCACTCTCACAATATAATTCACACAAGGACGAGTGACGACATAGCCAAGAAGGGTGTTGAAAGGAGAGATGGGATGTGATCACAAACTCCTATTTGAGATGGTGAATACATGCCTTCTTTCTTGAACTGAGAGAAGGCATGAAGCATCTTATAGGGATCTTGATGCGATGGAAATGATAGACACCAATCAGAGGGTAAACCTTCTATTGTTGATGATAAAGCATATGACTCGAGTGGTAACTCCAGAAAAAAGGGCTCATGGTCTGGCATATAAACTAGGATCTTTAAGGCAAAAGAAGGTGTACCTTTAGGGATTAAGAGGATCTAAAAAGGAGATGCTAGATAGGAAAACTCTTGCAGACTGGACCAAGTCTAAAAAGAAAGAGTCATGTGACTCAACTGATTGTAGACCTGCAAAATGCACCGGCTCGTGTTGTGTCTTTGGGAGGAGAAAATGCTCAGCTAAAAGCTAAATTAAAGGGTGCCATTGATGAGATCTCGGAACGGGAGGAGAAGTTTCTTGAAGAGCAGATGGTTCACAATAGTAGAATAGACAAACTTCTCTCCTTAGTTGAGAAAACCATCACTCCCTATTCTGCCAAGCCCTAGTCCTTAGTCGTGCCTTGTTTTATCTTGTTTTCATGTTGTTCTTTTGTTTCTTTCATAGGTCATCAATGTGTCTGTAATTTGCTTGCAAGATATTAATGTTATGATTTTGTTTTGGATGGTATACCGCTTATCTAGTTCTCTCACTATGCTAAATTAGATGGCTACCACCATCAGTTCCTCAATAACATCTAGTATGTTAGCATACTCTGACAAGTATAGCCCCAGTGGCCATAGGATAGAAAATGACTGCACTTTGCTTGTTACATAATAAGTTCTTTGTCAAAAAAAATTTCAATGATGTCAAAAGGGAGAAGTCATAGTATGGTAGGTAAGTACATGAGATAAAAATGATAAATTGTTTGTCATCATAAAAAGGAGAAATTTATTATAATATAAAGGTTTTAATGACTGACAAAGTAAACCAGGTTTATTGCATAGCTTGATGGTTTGCTAACTGACTGACAAAGTGAATCAGATTCACTATATAGATTGATGTATTGTTTCAGGTACTTGGAGAATCAGATAAGGAAAAGAGAAAGGATATGTATGGTACGAAAGCCCCCAATGCATAAAAGTAGTGGGAAAAGAAAAAGAATATTTACTTTCCTTCTAGGACACCTAATCCTAAAAGGATGCGTGAAACAAGGTTGAGTTGGAGAAGGATTACACAAGGTAAGGTAGTCTATATAATTTCATTTTCAAGATAACAAATACTAAATGATTGCAAGAAACATATCAGGTTTTATTCTTAAAGCAATTGTCACAGACAAGGATCGAGGCAGCGTTCAAAATGAAGGTTGTAATAGAGTAGAGTTCTGAGAAATTGATTGTTTGTAAGTTTGAGAAGAAAGTTTCTTAGATTTATTTCTTAGGTACGAGAGTAAAGTTCGCTTGAGTTTGAAATCTAGAACTATTTCATTAATTAGAGTTAATAAGTAGTTTTGAGGTACTAGAGTTAGTCCCTTTGATTATAGATTTGTAATCTAAAAACTGCTCTTTGAAGTTAGTGGATTTGAAGAAAAGTCCTATTTGATAGGTCGTGGTTTTTACTCTCTTGAATAAGGAGGTTTTCCACGTGATATTCTGACTATTATTTTTCTTCTTATTTTTCGTTTAGGCAAACAAACTAACCAAGTTCAGTTATATACGAGCGTTACAGGTAGTATTTATTTCACTCGCCCCTTCTAATAATATGAGATGTTTAAATCATTAAAAATAAAAAATAAAAAAATCTTCTTAATCTACGTGCTTAGTTAAATAAAGAAAAGATTATGCAGCATGGCAAACATTTAGATTATATTTACCATATATATCTACAATTTCAAATAATTATGATATATAGATACATTTTTAATTTTGCAGCAAATACACTATACATACGTGTCCTGATATAGTTGATACCCGCCTGATACAGTATGCATTGATACAATTGATACCCGTTTGATAT
>JACEIK010000395.1:308910-319654 GCA_018107945.1 Datura stramonium | reverse complement strand
ATTTAATATTACATAATATTATACATTTACTGTTAAAAATATATCAACCTTGTATAAAAGGCATTTATATATACTTTACGCTGTTATACTCTCACCGTCCCAAAATACTTGTCAGATTTCGCATTTCTAGAATTAATTTGACGAATGGTTGAAGCGAAATTAGATTAGATTAATTTAATATTATAAAAAGAAATCAAATATTCAAAAAGTGTTATAAGCTGTATTTTTTCTTATATCATACTATGAAAAAAAATATATTTTAAAACGTTAGTCAAAATTTATGTAGTGTGACTCTCATTAAGTGAAAAGTGATAAACATTATGGGATGGAGGGAGTACAAACTTCTATACAATATTATGCAAAAAAATAGGGTTTCGTTTCCTACGAATTTCAACCCATGAAACTCCATTCAAATGGATCAAAAATATCATCAAATAACTCAAATCTTCGTAGAACACTTTCAAATTTTAACCAAAACTTCAAAACAATATCCTAAAAAGTTATTACATTTTCACTAAATATTTTAAATTACATATAAAATCAGCCAGATAGGATAAGATAAGAAAATATGGACTAATTTTAATTATAAACTTAGGCCAAAGTAATATAAAAGGTGAAAAAATCTTTATATTTTATGAGGGGCTAGAGAATCTTCATAACCCAAAAATAATACATAACAAAAACTGACAATTGGATTTGGTTTCTTCCTCAAATAAATGACAGATATGCAAAGTTATGCGATTATTCACCTAACGTTATTACATATGGACTGTTTTCGTCTTTATTTGGTCGAAAGAGTTATATATTATATATTAAACAGTAACATGAAAAGCATGTGCAGTCCACTAGCAGAATTGTTTAATGTTATAATTAATATTTAAATTGGATTCTAAATAGTTATACTATCGAAAAAAAAATTAAAAAAAGAAAGAACAGTAACATTTTCTATGTTAATAATAATGGACTTTGTCTTATTATATTTGTAGTGCATCAAATTAATTTATTAAACTGCAGAGTGAAGAGTTTGATATAACCACAGCTGAGAAAATCTAGAGATCCACAAGTAGAGAAAAATGGCCTCAACTGCATTGAAAGTTCTATCAAGAGCTTCCAAGAAACTCATCAAACCTTCTTCTCCAACCCCTTTAACTCAAAAATGGCACAAATTTTCTCTCATTGAACAAGCCCAAACACACACTTATGTANATATCTAAGAAATAAAAAGAAAGAGGGCAAGTGTCGTGGAACAAGGACTCAAAAATTCCAAAAAAGAAATTAGTGTTCGGATTAGGTGTGAATAGAGCTGAATGTCGGTTTACTAATAAGAACCGCAACGGTAAGAGCAGCGGCCCATATTGCAATTCCGATTGTCTGCCAATTTGTCTAGTTCGTTCCTACGAGCAAATGAAGAATTACCAAGTGTAGTGGAACAAGGACTCAATAAACAGAGTTTTTCGGGTTTCGGACTGAACAAGAATCAGCATCTCTACTTTGCAGCTCATCGATTCTTTCGTCTTCAGGTACTCTCTTCCTCTATCTAATATATATGTAGGGTTTCCGTATTTGAATTTATGGGATCTCACTTGGTTTGTTGTTGATAAAAAAATCTTTTGATTTCTTGAATAAGATGGTACCGTTATTTTCTTGGATACCTTACCCACGAGTGAATTCAAAGGCTTCCAGTTAAATTTAGGGAACTACTTCGTTTGATTGTTCGAGATGTTGGAATTTATGGGATTTACTTGAATAAGAGCCGAATGGATACATGAGATTCATATAGTTGAATCCGAACTACTTTGGGATCGGTGTTTAGTTAATTCTTTGGTATTTCTGTTTTTTTTTTTTTTGGGTCTTTTGAATTTTGATCAGATCAGTTTTTGCTGCTGCAGAAAAATTTTCTATTTTACTCTGGAAATTCTTCAGCTTCCTGGCCGGATTTTACTTAGTATATGATGTTTTGCTAAGGATCTTTTTTCTTTGCAGCGCTTTACCTTCTTGATAAAGAAAAAACAACCTATTTTTGAAGAAACTTAGGACACCAAAGCTAGAGCTCAAGGCTATATAAATGCATCATTCCAATCAATGATCTGATGTGGGTACCAAGTCCCATAATTCATTACAAAATATGCTTAAATATAAGTTATACTGAGAACTAAAGAGGTTATTAATCTTTTCTAGCTTTTATATTGCTGAAAAATCGTTATTGTTTTTCGTCCAGAGTAAATTATGATGACTGCTTGTGAATTGATTATTCTGGAGTCTGCATCAGTATGAATGGAAGTGTTTGGAAATACTTCTATTTAGATGGAATTTTATATCTAGTGTTCATCTAGCTTATTGCTAGTAACTCATTTTGTTGGCCATATACAGGTTGCCAGGGACTACACAATCATTGGCTGAAACACTGATGGCACTTCCGCCTACATCTTTTGGATTGTCATCAGAGTCCTTGGAACAAAGTGGAAAGCCGTTGGCAAACACAAACACGAAAGCAGTAGCCCCTCTCTGCCTGCAAAGCCCAAATTCTTCACAAGGACCGGTGGCAATTCTTTGGGACATTGAGAACTGTCCTGTTCCAAGTGATGTACGCCCTGAGGATGTGGCAGGCAACATTAGAATGGCTCTGCGGGTCCATCCTGTGATCAAAGGAGCAGTTACACTGTTTTCTGCCTATGGAGATTTTAATGCTTTCCCTAGGCGATTAAGAGAGGGCTGCCAGAGAACTGGTGTTAAACTTATAGATGTCCCCAATGGCAGGAAGGATGCAGCTGACAAGGCCATATTGGTTGACATGTTTCTTTTTGCTCTTGACAATCCTCCACCCTCGTCCATTATGCTAATATCAGGAGATGTTGATTTTGCTCCTGCACTTCACATTCTTGGTCAACGTGGATACACTGTGATCCTTGTTATTCCTGCAGGGGTTGGTGTTTCCTCTGCTCTGTGTAATGCGGGGAGGTTTGTATGGGACTGGCCAAGTGTTGCTCGAGGCGAAGGTTTTGTGCCTCCTGCAAAGGCCTTAATACCTTGTCGCGGTGGTGTCTCAGACATTGCTGGGATTCTAATGGGTTGTTACCAGATTAATGACAACCCAGATTATCAGAATGAGGATGAAGCAATAGTGTATAGGGGCCTCTCACAGAGCTACTATAATGCAAGGGATTTCTCAATGATATCACATTCTCTGGCGGAATATAATACCACTTCAATTTCCATGCCGTGTTATCCTACGGGTATGAGAACTCACAGTCTTCCTTCTGGTTTAAATGAAGTTCCAGCTGGAGGACCATCTTCACATGACCAGAGTGACTTGGCATGGGTGCAGCCTGGGGATATAAATGGTTTGAAGGGGCAGCTGGTGAAGTTGCTTGAATTATCTGGCGGCTGCTTGCCTCTTACACGTGTTCATGCAGAATACCAGAAAATTTATGGGAGGCCTCTTTTCGTTTCAGAATATGGTGCACCTAAGATCGTGAATCTTCTCAAGAAGATGACTGATGCAATTTCTGTCGGGGGGAAAGGCCAAAAGAAGTTTGTCTACCTCCATAATTCATGTGCTGTACCAAGTGCTCCCCCCTTAACTATATTAAAAAGAGATAATAAAGGAAAAGGAACACAAGAGGGAAATGCCGATATTGTGACTGGGGTTGGATCTTCGGATGAGTTCTCTGATGATGAAAGAGGACTCATAAAAGAGGATGGGGGGAGCTGTGAGAAATCTAATATGGGTGTAATAGTTGGAAAAAGCCTTGAAAATTTCAAGTATGAACTTCAAGAGATACTTGTTAGCTACTCTTGCCGGATTTTTCTTGGTTGTTTTGAGGCAATATATCAACAAAGGTACAAGAGGCAATTAGACTACGAGAGCTTTGGAGTGGTTGAACTTGAACAGCTACTAGCAAAGGTGAAAGATGTAGTGATTGTGCAAGAGGAGCCAGTTAGCAAGAGGAAGTTTCTGGCTGCTGTTGGTGCCTAGAAGTGTTTGTTGTTTATTTCTTCACTATTTACTATCTTAACTTCCTTGGGACTTATGCTGAGGTATTTGTTGTTGCTAATTTTTCCTTGTCATTTTTTTTTTGTCTTCTCTTCAGTATGTCAAAGAAAAGCTGAAGTCATGTTTGTCATTTCTTCTTCATCATGACTTAGTTTGTTCTATAATGTCAGAAGTTCCTATGTAACACCAGAACAATGGGAGATCTCTGTGTATATTTGTCTCTTGTTGCTTTCTTCTAAATACATGCTAGAAGATGTAAATTATTCAAGCTAGTTTGCGCACGAGCCTCTTTTTTTCTCTCATCATGGTACTTGTCAATAATGGAAGCAAGATTTATTTTTTTTGAAACTGAATGGAAGCAAGATTTGCTTGTCTATGAATTGTTCTTTTTGGCTGAATAGTAACTTGGATCTGAATTCTGCTTCTAAATTCTGTGAGATGCATCTCTTCCCCATTTCTTACCCCATCTATGGAATTAGTCAAAGTTTTCAGTAAGTGTATGTGCTTTGGGAAAACACTCGTTAGCTCATCTCATGGTTCTTCAAAACTCTTTGCCACAAAGAGACTATTATCAAAGGTAAGCAATCTCGCTGTCCGATTTTGAAACCTTTGAGTAAGCTGAGTTAGGTTCAAGTTAACAATGGCTGGGCTTCTGTCCTCATTTTACTTCAAGAGCTTTTCTTAAATATATTATTTTTGTTGTTATTTTTTCTAGACAGAAAAGAAGGATATCTTACCAGATTGATTGAGTCAATTTGGTCGGAGTAGTGAAACTCTACCCTTTTGTCAAGGCTCGTAAGCTTAGCAGGGAAAAGAGACGAGAACTGTATCTAGTTTGCTCCAAAAGTTCTTGGTAATTTTTTAAGTAACTTAGTAGTCTATATGCTGACACTTACTGAAGTCATTCTTTTCTTGCTACTATGGGGGTCTAGCTAGTTGGATTAAGCTGCTCCTCTCAGGTATTTTCCATATGTTGAGAGGTCAATGAGAGTGGAGATACCTAATCAATTAGCAACGTTTTCGAGGTATATTCATCCATATTTGCATGCTGGTCGTGCGTCTGATTTACAGCTGCATGCCAAATTTATATGTTCCGGCATATCTTATTACAAATGTGAAATTCTTAGTACTATATTTTATTGTTGCTTTCTTAGTTACATCTGACCGGTGGATCTTATTACTAATGTGAGATTCTTAATAGTAGTACTTTTTAGTTGCTTTCTTAGTTACATCTGACAATGTTATCTTATCTGTCATGGCATTTCCAGCTTGAGCCTTGTGCATTGGAGGGATGTTGAAGTTAAAGAAGGCCCTCTCCATGCAAAAGCTCCCGTAATGGTGTCAATTATGGCTGGCCAGTCTTGCAAAAGTTGAATCATTTTCACTTCTTTCTATTTGATTATGGTTTGTGTACCATATTGAAGCTCCTGCAGAAATCTGTGATGACAAAGATAGTAAACTTCCGATTGGATAATAAGCGGTAAAAGTATACAGATCCCACATGTGATTGATACTGTTATCCAAAATGAGCTTTAAGTGCAAGTTGGGCAGCTATAAAGGATTAATCTGGTCGTGTGAACATCTAAATGGGTGGAGATATGCAACGAGCTTGACTATAACAAGAGTTAGTTGGATGACAGCAGCAATAGCATATAGTCATAGGGTCCATATGATCATGTCATATGGAGTAAACTTGAACAGTCGGTCTGGGACTTGAGTCATATGGTTGCATGCACTTTGACTTTGCTCCTTGAGGTGTAAAGTTTGTAATGAAACTCCAACTTTGTTCATCCTTTGGATTGTTTCATTCTGCAGAACATTAGGGGCAATAGTTTAATCACATAGTTGGCTAGAAGCACTTGCTTCAGGTAACAGATGCTTGCCACATGCAGAGACATCATCATAGAAAGGGTTTTGAAAGAAAATTCTTTCCAAAGCTTCTGGTTCTGTTGCTGTTTGTCAACGTTAGCTTGGAGCTATTTGTTTGCTTCTCTGTGAAAAATTTGTTCTGTAAGGTGGATTATGCTATATAATTGATTGGAAGGTTGGTTGTATCTCCCTTGCAGTCTGCCAGATGTTCATTTGTCTGCAAATTTTCATATGGCCAGTATTTCTTGGACATTAAACTGGTTTCTTTTTCCCTCTTCCCATGGCAAGTTTGTTATGTATAACCTGTATGATACTAATGTCTTATTTCTGAATGGTAAGTATTTGTTTCCGGTGTAATCATCAGTAGTTGAAAAAGTTTCTCCATTTCATAACCTGAATGCCCTATGTTTCAACTATACTTCAGCAATTGTGTTTGTTTCATGTTAAGTCTTTTATTTCCTGTTTCAAACTTTTAGCCTGTTTACCTGTCGGAGTTGTAAGGTAGTAAATTGGCAACAAGTATCTGCATGAAGCCGGATATCGCGAGAAAGATGCAGGAAAGTTAAACGAAAGAGAGAAATCAAATTTCGCATACGCAGCAAGATTGGCAAAGTTTATCTAATCCTGTATCAAGATTGGCATAATCACTAATGTAAATGTTAATGTCGCACCTGTTTAACGCCAGCTCAATTAGCACTGAATCCTGTATCAAAGAATTAGGTAGATAAAAAGCTTTCTTTTATTTCCAGATTAGCCACGAAGGCAGCAAGTTCTTATGATGTTGGAAACATAGTATACAGGTAAAGAGAGCACAAGCCAACAAGTTCACAGTTCAATAACTTTGTGAAGTGCTAAAGAATGATAAACGCAACAAACCAACCCAAAGAGAAGGAAAACTAAAGTTCTTAGTCACTCCCTCTCCCAAAAAAATCATGGAGGAAAAAGAATACAACTCTGCATCCCGACTTCCTGTAATGCAGGTGGTCATAAAGTTCTCTTATGGATTACAGCCTCTTGGATCGTGTTCACGTGCTGCTTATCAATGTCAGGATGGTGAAGTCAGTAACCTTAAAACTCTGATATGTAATGGCTTTACAGGTAAAATCTGCTAATTTGATAGTTGACAGTCGAAAGGGTGGAGGTGCAGGTCCATTATCCGCCGAGTTCAAACCATACATCAGCTGGCCCTCGGGCATTCCTTGATTATCAAAAAAAAGTTACTTTAACAGTCAAAGCAGTGGTCTCAAATAGCTGGTACATTAGAGTGGAGACTGGGGAGGGCTGGTTTCAATTAGAAAGCTCCTGCTACAATAGGACCTTGATGTACTTGAAGAAGAAGCTAGACACCTTCCATCACCACTGTGAAATATTCCCTCACCTTTGTGCAGCCTAGACCTGCTTGTTCTTCCCCTACCTTCAATCTCATCATAGTCTTCATCCTCCAATGATTCAACAAAGCCACTGTGCATGGGGTCTGCACACTCAAACAAAAGCCTGAGGACCTGCTTGATTGAAGGCCGAGCCCGTCCTTCTTTCTGTGTACACCATCTAACAATTGCTAAAAGGGTCTGAAGTTGATCAAAGTCATAAGAGTCTCCAATGTTAGGATCTACGAGCTCGGTTATCCTAGATTCTGATGTCATGAATATTTCAGCCCACTCTATCAAATTTTTGTTATCTTCAATTGCCCGTCTCCCCGTGACTAATTCCAGTAATACCACTCCATAACTATATACATCACTTTTCTCTGTAAGCTCTTGGGTGATGACATACTCAGGATCCATATAACCTAAATAACAAAGCAAAGTTCCCCTCTAAATCATCAAGGTTATGAATGATGCTTGAATTTTACTCATAAGTAGACTTTTCCCCAACCTGGAGTTCCCTTTATATCCGTGTTTACCGGTTCAAAGCAAATAGAACCATCCTTTGAAGCATGTGCAAGGCCAAAATCTGCAACCTATCATATTACAATTTTCAAGAGTTAAAAGAATAATCTGCCCTGCCAACAGATCTTATAAAGCAGCAGAATATGATTTTTAGAGTTAATCTTTTACCAATTTGGTAGGCAAGAACAAGAGAAAGATTTAAGATTCGCCTGTGTAGTAAAACGAAACTAGGTTCACCTTTGAATTAATGTACTTTACCTTTGCGACAAAGTTCTCATCTAGTAATATATTGCTTGATTTGATGTCCCTATGGCACAGCGGAGGATCACAATAGAAATGAAGATATTCCTACATGGAGGCAACAAGAAATAAGGAGGCACTGGACCTTATAAGAATATAACAATTGGATAGAGTAGATAAAAAAAAATCTACCAGAGCATTTGCCAAATCAATAGCAATTTGAATTCTCGTACGCCAACTGATGGGAGATCTACCTGTATCTTTGCATATATTTAGAGGAATAATCAAGCAGATCAACATCTACTTTAAGATGGTATAGTAGTCAAAGTTGATTTCAGCATTAAAACATTAAATGTCAGACCAGTTGCTGATCTTAAAGGCTAATTTTTTGTTAATAATAGAATCAGCAGATAAGACTCGAAGAATAGGAGCATACTGTGAAGCTGATCTTTTAAGCTTCCATTCGGCATATACTCATACATAAGAAACCTGCTCCATGATATATGTTAATATGTCACCTTACATTGAAAGCTGGACAGAAACAAACAAAGTCAGTCGTAAGTATGACTCCCAAACCTCTCATGCCTTTCAATGCAAAAGCCCCTTAGGGCAACAAGATGACGATGATGCAGTCGAGCAAGCAGTTCTATTTCTCTGCGAAACTCATCCTCAGCCTGCTCAGAAACCTTGTTCATTCTCTTCACTGCTGCCACAGAACCATCCTTAAATTCAGCTTTGTATACAGTGCCAAATCCTCCCTGCCCGATAGTTGTGCTGAAGTTGTTGGTTGCTTTCTTTGTCTCATTGTAGCTGTATTTCTTAAATATAGAAGCTGAAACTGTGTGCATTTTGCATAAAAATAAGCAAAACAGGATAAGAACCCTAAAGACAAATTAAGGACCTAGCAGTGTCCGCTTCACTAAGTACACAATAATCTAAAAGAACCACAAAATTACCTTCCTGGAATCTCTTTGGTGGTTGTGTGAAAGATTTGGAAGATATCTTATCAGAATCTTCCAGTTGTTTGCTTTTCCTCCAAATCAGAACAATTAAGATAAGCAGCATCAGGACAGCCACGACTGTAACTACTATGCCAACAACTGGTACCAATGTAAGGTGGTAAGGATGGTGATTTTCCTTATCAGGTGTACTCGAGGAAAATTGAGTGGGACTAGCAGCAACAGGAGGGCTTGGAGAGACCTCTGGTGAAAGTTGTGATGGAGATGGTCCTGAAAGTGGTTAGACGTACAATACAAGTCAGAACTTTTCATATGGTTGAAAGTGCATTACATCACTAAAATGATCAATAAGACACAAGGGGGATGGAAAAATTATTTATGTGCAGAAGTACAAAAACAAGAACTAACTCTCTGCCTAAGAATTTAACATTAGTGAACGTACCAGAGAAAGACAAAGGACCAGGAAAAGGTACAAAACAAGGGTCATAACAGCAGTTTTCTCTGAGTATGGTCGAGCTAGCATGCTATAATATCAGAGCCTAGACAAAAGAAGATAATGACACTAGGAAGGATGTTACAGGAAAGAATCTGAAAACATTCAAGTGTAGGACTAGAAGATTTAAGGATCTTATGACTAATTCTGAGCAAGTTAATGATTAAGGTATAAAAGACACTGGGATTCAGTTGTGTAGAGAAGTAGTAATTACTTCAGGGTTTATTGCAGAACAAAGAAAACATGTAGAAGTAGGTCTCCTTTTCTGCTTTCTCCATTTTCTTTCCTTTGTTCATTACACTATCTTTTGATAGTTATAGAATACACTCGAGAAGGAATGGCTGTGCAATTTTATGTAGCTCAGACTTAGACCTGAATGGAATACCTTATAAAGAATATGGAAAACTGGAAGCAACTCAGGGGAATAATTCAATGTTGCTGACAAATACTCTGATGCATAAAGCATTCAGTATAATTCCTGTAATTGTTCTATCTAGGCTTCAGTGATAATGAATCCCACCACTACTTCCCTGTTAAGGCGTACCTGGAGGTATAATAAGGCCTTTAACCCCAAAGAAACAGCGAGCAATATCAACAGCTGATGCATTGTCAACTTGGCTTGCAAGAGTAGCAAAAGTCGCATCTCTACACGTACTAAATGTCATATTATTAGCTGTACCAACTAGATTGCGTAGATACGAGATGCCAGCATTGAGGCATTTTCTGCATTCAAGTACCCCTGAGAGGGGGACTTGGCAGTTTTTAGTAACACTTGAAAATTGTGGAGATTGAATCATCTGAGTTACGGTTGTTCGACCTTGGCAATCATAGTTGACAGGAATTTTTGTCCCAAACCCGCAGAACACTGTTGCGTTTCTGGTGACTCCATGGAATTGGAAAATTTCTGCTATTTTGTCTAGGCAAATCTGTGATTTGTCAGCATTAACCCCCAGGTTGCTTGTTGCATTTGCGTATCGAGCAACAGATATTGCAACCAAGGCATTAATGTAGCGGCAACACTTCCCTCTGTCTTCTTTGTTGGAGCAAATTGAGGCAGTCAGAGTATAGTTGGATCCAGTCATGTCTAAGGGGCACACTGCATGTGTAGAAGAAAATGTAAATAGTCATTGTGCAGATCTCAATTCGTTGAGAGATGTTTCAGCATTATTCCAATGATTGCAACTAAGGTTGAGTTCAAAATACAGCGAGCTTGGAAAAGCCCAGTGGAGGTAAATTTGTGCCTAGCAAGAATTGATACATGAAAAATGTCCATGCTATGAAAATCTACTTCCTTTTTCAG
>JACEIK010000395.1:264400-307683 GCA_018107945.1 Datura stramonium | reverse complement strand
TAATATAAATACATACAATGTTAATTAATAACAATGGTTGTGATTGCATATAAAAAGGTATAGTTAAACGAAGCTAGAAATTTACATAAAAAATATCACACCTAAAAATTCATCCAATAATTTAAATAGTTTTTAAACAAATTTTGCCACTTTACTAGACGTTTAACAACTTACATATAGTTTAAAATATTAGTCTTAGTCCTATTTGTACAATATAATCAATTCGTTCAGGCTAGTTCTCCCCTATAATTAGCTCGAGGATCTTAAGAATATTATTCAGTGGAAATATATTACTCTACATGAGTGTTCTAACAATAAATTTAAAGAGACTATGGTCATACTAAGAGGCGAATCTAGTATTTACGGCTTCATATTTTTACTTATAAATTTGCCCCTAATCGTCGTAAATCAAGAAGAAAATTCCTTTTAAGTAAAATTAACAAATGTTCACTTCTTCCATCCAAAATGGCGTGCATTTTGTATTTTGGTTTGTCAAAGTCAACAAATTTCAAGTGACATTTAATAGATACGGTACTTTGTTCATGGTTAGTTGTTTATATTTGATTTGACATATTTTTAAAAATAAAATAATTTTATTATTATTATATTACTCGTAATTATTATAAGTTATTTACTCATTAAATAAAATTAACACAAAATCATAAATTATTTATAATTTTTAAAAATAAATGAATAATATGTTTATTCTAAATATAATGAAGAAATATAAATCAAACGGAAGGTGCGCCAAAACTAGTATGTAAGTGTAACATCGTTATAAATGTGCATTGACAAAATCACTATCAAAGAAGATCTTTCTGGTCCTCAAAATAAAATGCAGGTCACATTGTTTTGTGACATCAACACATAGAGAAATAAAAAATTTGTTATGACATTATGAATGTACCGTTCGGTACGGTGGAAAATATTTTATAAAAAATATTTTTTTTTTTTAATGTTTAATTGATTAAATTTATTTTTAAAATACTTTTTTAAGTGAAAGTTGAAAAAATAAGGTATACAAATGTCATTTTATATTGATTGTGTTTTTTCCATCGTCTAACACATTTCATCTTTACTCCTACTCTTTTAGCCTCAACTGTCCACCATCTTCCTCTCATTATATTTATTTGAATTACGTACAAATAATTTTAAAATAATATATTTTATTTATATATCGAATAAAAAATATTTTTTTCGAACACACTCATAAAAAGGTGATTTTTCTTAGAATCTGTTTAACATACGTGAATTAATGATTATAACAAAGTGATAGGTTTGTTGGCTTAATGTACATTAATTATTTAGTAAAATAATGGAGTTTGAGTTTGTATAAATTGAAAAACGTGTACAATTTTTTTTCAGACGAAAATGATTAGCATGGTAATTTGTTGATGGAAATATATTTTATTTTTTAATTATGAAAAAGAAAGAAGATAAAAAAGGTGTGGGGTCCAAAAAGAGGGAAGCAGATTCTTGAGAGAATAATAGGAGTGCTGTGCCACAACGAGCCAAAAGTTGTTAGGGCACGGGTCCTTTCTTCATTGTACCTTTCCTACACTCTTTTTCATCTTTTAGTGTGATTTTAAATATTTTTTTAAAACATTAAAAAGAAGAAAGAAAAAGCCTTGCTGCCTAGGCCCAAGTACAGCTGGACCTATTTTAAGCCCAATCATAAACAAATGGGCCGGGCAAGTCACTGGAGCAAATTACAGGAATGACCTCTATAATAGGTCATCTTAAATTTTTGATCTTGCTTAACAAATTTTTTTGAAAATAACTTGCACCTCAGAAAATTTGTTAGGCAATACTTTTGTTTCCTATCAAACATAATAAATTATGGAAATAAATTAGTTTTGCATGTAAGGCTGAATTTGAGTTATTTTAATAAATTAGAAATAGCGAACTTATTTGATTGATCACAAACTTTTTCTTAGAGGTAAAAGTAGTATGTGTTGCTCAATTGCTCATAAAATTTTTTCTTAAAGGTAAAAGTAGTATGTGTTGCTCATAAATTGCTCAATTTTTCATAATTTTTTACCATAATTTATAAAGAATCATTCTTATGATTCACAAATAATATCCTACACTTTTTAATTGAAAATGTGTGTTGCTAAACTAATATAGAAAAAATATCTCACCTACGCAGTAAAGAACTGAAAGCAACAAAAGCAAAAAGAAACACATAAAAAGCAGCACAGTTGGGATGATAAAGTGACTGTGAGTTTGTTCCATGTCACCTACTGATGCGATTGATAAAGCAAAATCACATGAACATGCCAATAGTTTCAACAAGATCCAATAAACCAAAGAAGAAGTTCTGAGCTATCAAGTGTTGTTAGACAGATTTGAAGACGATAAGAGGAAAATACTTCAGGTTACTTTAGACGATAAACAATCAATTCTTTTGAAATCATATATTTGTAAAAAGAAGTTTGATGTTGATAATTCAACTTTCTTCTTGCCTTTTATACTTTTGCATTATTTAGGCATCCTCATTTGAAATATCATTATAGAGTATATTACAAATTCTGTAATGATTAAAAAAATACCTAATTCTCTTTAGCTCTTATTTTCTTCATCCTTATTGAGATTCATTACCTTATTAAAATTAATAAAGTAAAATCTAGCCCAACTTACACTTATCTCTATTGAAAATCTTTTATTTTATCCTATTATAATATAAATATATTTGTGTTTTTGTGACAAGATAAAGAAGCGTTGGATATGCTGAAGGACAAAAAAGAAAAGGTAGAGCTAAAGGAAACATTATTAGTTACTAGAAAAAAATAGGGCGATGTTATCCAATTTAAGAAGTTTTTCCAACCACAATACTTTGCTTGCAAGCTTGCGCATGCATTTCTAATAAAAGAAAATTTCATACTCTACTTTTCTGTTAAGCCAAGTTTATTAGATTTGGGTCATCATTCACAAGCTTATATTAGTTTAGATACTAAATATTCTTTCTTTCGTTTTAATTGTTATTATTATGAAGTAAATGATTAAGTAATCATGCATTCACACATAATGCAAAATACATCTCGTTCTTATTTCATTTTAATTATTAATTTTTAAAATTAAAATTTTTAAGTTTGAATTCTAATGTTTATTTCAACTAAGCTTAATTTTAGCTTTTTTTTTAGTTTTTAATAAAAAAATATCAATTCACTAATGCCACAGTGCTTTAATTTTTTTCAAGGCGGGAGATGAAGGTTGTAAGAGAAGATTGTCCTACGGGAAGAAAGAGGAAAAAGAATGTTGTCATCTATCTGTAATATGATTTTAAAAAAACTTGGTTCATTGCTATAACACTATTAAAAAATATTAAAATTCTTCAAAAATAAAACTTAAATTCAAAAATTAAAAATATTTTTAAAAAATTAATATATTTTCATCGATTATTTTTCATTAAAAACTATATAAAGGAAATTATTATTCTCTAAAGAAAATGGACTGACTGAGAGTTGATTTTTAATAATAAAAAATATTATTTTTTTAAATAAAAATTACAGTTAAAAAGTATATATTTAAATAATACATAAAATAAAATTAAAAATTAAATAAAAAAAAATGAAAGCGTCAAAATGGAACAAATTTGCAACCAATGTTAGCATGTGACCCTTTAAATTATAGCACATTGAGTATTATGTTCTTCACTCATTTCTTATTACTTAAGTGCATTCAAAAGTATCCCTTTTCTTTTATATATCCTCCGTTGATTTTTATAATTTATCAATTTATAAATTTATTTTATTTAATTAAGATTTTTAAATTAAGATATAATTTATTGACTAAGTTTTAATATGTTTTAGTCAATTTTTAATATATTTTTTAAAGCATCAATTTATTGTAGTGGGGTGATATATAAAATTATTATTCCTAATAAGAATTATGCTAAGTCAATATTAAACAAATAAAGATGAATCGAAAATACTAAGTGAATCAAAATTTTCATTAAAAATTTAAAATATAGAAAAAATAAATCAAACACACGAAAAATTAGAAAAAATATATAGCATTTACTGTTTATATATAAAAATATAATTTTAATTTTAAATATATAATTAGGTTCGGACGAATCTTCACACCTACACGTGGCTCTGCCCTCCTGAATTACTAGGAATTCCGAGTCTTTTATGTACTGCGTATAAAATAAGGCATGGTAAATATTTTCCCTTAAAGGGCAATGAATGTATCGCGCGTACACATTTACCTACTGCACAACTGTTCATTCTTGCTTTAATTTAAAAATGAAAATTAGAAGAGGATAAAAAAAATAAAAAAATTTTTTATTTTTTAAAAAATTAGAAGTTTATTGATATAAAATTAAGTATAAATGATAAAAACAGAATAACCGCTAAGATATATGAAGTTGTTAGCGCGAAATTATCTAACAGCCGCATTACTTCATTTTCTTCTCTTTTCTTTCAATTTTCTCACATGATTTTTCCCTCCTCTCTGCAAAAATCAAATAGCTGAGTCTTCGATCGATCCTGCATTGATAAAGGTACTTCTACTAGCCGGATTTACATTTTATATTTATATTTATGTGTTTGTTTAAGTATGGACAAAGCTGATGCTAGGTATGAGATGTATGATTGCTTGGTTCATCTCTTTTTATGTGAATCTGAGCCTAATTTTGTACAGATTTCCTCTAGGCTTGAATTTCATCATGAGTTTAATTTTCAACAACTCATTTCTTGCAGTTACTCTTCTGTTTTTAGCTTGTTTCGAAGCTCTAAAGGTACGTGATTATTACTTCATCTGAGTGCTTTTGTAGGCAGTAGACATGAATGCATTTTTCTACTGTCTTTTTTTTTGCTTTTTGTCGATTGTGTTTACGTTTTGTTCTTCTGGTAATAGCAAAGATTAAGTTGTGTCGCCAATGGCAACTGTGATTCAGGGCTACATTGCGAGACTTGCCTTACCAATGGCAATGTCCGTCCGCGTTGTACTCGACTTCAGCCGGTCAATCCTCTTTCAAAATTGCCTTTTTCAACAGATTATGATTTTTTCAGATTTACTTGTATTATTGTAGGTAGATGCATCCTTGGATTTAAACGACATTTTTGAATGTAGCGTTGAAGTTACACTGTTGAAAGTTTAGTTATCGTAGGTGAAAGGATTGCCGTTTAATCGGTACTCTTGGCTGACGACGCACAATTCTTTTGCCAAACTGAAAGCGAAGTCCGGGACAGGAGGTGTAATATTAGCTCCAATGAACCAGCAGGACACCATCCGCGAACAGCTAAATGTAAGTATGCCAAATCCAACGTCTTTCTTCAACGCTTCCAAAAAACATAAAAGCTCACGAAGCGTTCAACTCTTTTCTCCGATGCCAAAACCAAATACAAAAAAAAAAAAAAAAAGAAAGAAGAAAAAGGGACTAAAAAAAAAAGAATAATGTCATCAGCATTCAAACAATGGATATTTAGTTAATATGTGGACCAAACAGCCCTTTGAATCAACTATGAAACTGTGAACTGGTTGAAGATATATATTACTCCTATATTTTTATGAAAGTTCATGAGGTATTATTATTGTTACTACTTTTATTATTATTTTATATTAATTTAAGTCTATGCGTGGCACATGGCTAGTGTTGAAGTTGAGTGAGTCAGTCTTGTAGTTGTTAGCTGTTGCTTACTCTTTTTGATTTTGTGTTGCTATGCAATTTAGTACATGGATTTCATTATATTGTAAGCGTTAGGTATGGGCTAGAAGAGTTTCGGATTTGAGGAATATGCAGACACAGAGATTCTTTTTTCTATATAAATTTTCATATCTGACTTTCTGAATTATCATTAGCAGCTGTTGCAAATATTTTCAAGTGTTTCTTTTTGCCCACTAGACTACTGTTTTGTTTTGCAAGGATTTAACTGTTACCTGTTTCTGCGATCTGGTTAAGAATGCATGCGGAAGCTTCATTTTCTGATAATGGGGTGACTGGAGTTGCTCCAGAAGAAATCTGTTTAGCACCCTTGTAGACAAGTGTCATTATTTCAATTAAAGTGCCAGGGTTTCAAGGTTTATTTTGGCTTCTTGAGTTCTGGCTGGACTTGTATTCTCCAGCAGACCTATCAACTAGGTTCTCATAAGTATTTTACAACACCATAGTCCCTAAATTAATACTATTAAACCATTTTATCTAGTGATGAAGGTAGGATATGAATAGGATATTATTATTTTTAAACTTACCTATACATACCGTGGATACTAAAGTATAATCATATCTTTTATACCTGCATAGTGCTGGCTTTCATCCTTACCTTTTTCATATTATGAGTTTACCTACAAATTATCTGTAATGTGTATAGGATGAAAAATGAAAGACCCATGTAAAATATTAATAAATAACAGAGTTTTACATATTTAGTAACTTTGGACCCTATCAATATTTGAATTTTTTTATATAATCTTCACCTGTTTATGCCCTTGCTTGAGTACTACAGTTTTAATATTTGGGCTGTATGCAGTCTGGGAGGAAATACTTTCCCAAAAAATAAGTGATTTTCACCCACTTTTTCCTTGTGTTTGATAAGTAAATAGAAAATATTGTCTCAACGTTTGTATTTAAACTGAACAAACAATATAATGGATGAGGTGGAGCTTGAGGTGTGAGTGTGGGTGTGGTGAGGATGGGAGCTATGGAGAAGTTGGGGTTGGTTTGAGGAACAGGAGGAGCAAATGAATGTATAATATCACATACAAAGCTTGTTTTCTCTAGACTCATTGAGAAATTAGGGAAGTCATTTTGTTCCTACCAGTATATGTGGATACTGATGAGCTTCTTTTTACATGAATTGACACAGAATGGTGTTAGGGGTTTAATGCTTGATATGAAGCTTCGACAATGACATCTGGCTATGCCACTCATTTGGAGGGAAATGCTACAATTATACAGCTTTTGTAAGTTCTCATGAACCAGTGATGTAATACTTAATAACTTCCACACTTTTGGCATGCTTTGGGTTTGCAGATGTTCATAGTTTTGGCATATAAAGCATTCTCATCCTTAGCAGCTTAAGGAAAAGAGGATAGAATTCATTTTTACTTGTAATAAAATTATGAAAATTTTTGATGGAAAATGGAGAAAAAATGACTATTTCTCATTGGTCTACAACATTTCTAGATTCTTATCACTTAAAAGTTGCTTCTTTCCGTAGCTAATGTGGAATTTTTTTGTCAGCAACCTGCAATCAATGTCTTGAGGGAGATAGGAGTGTTTCTTGAAGCAAACCCTTCAGAAATTGTTACAATTATAATTGAGGACTATGTTAGATCACCGAATGGCCTTAACAAGGTGTTTGATGCGGCTGGGCTTAGAAAATTCTGGTTTCAAGGACCTTATGGATGCCTAAAATGGAGGATGAAATAATGACTGCGAGATGATGATTATTAAATCAGCGGTGGTTTATCTTAGCTCAATTCAATAAGGTACCAGAAGGCATTGCCATGCGGTGAATAACGGTGGAAAACCAATGTGAGTTCATTTTTAGCCTATCTAAAAGCGTACTTTTAGGTCTATGAAAATTCTTTTGGAGAAAAATGATAAAACATACTCTCAAGTACAAGCGCTTTGTATTTGCAGATGGAAATGATGGCATGAAAGCTGATTCTTGTCCAAATCGTGCAGAATCATCTGCTATGAACAATAAGTCAAGGTCGTTAGTCATATGAACTACTTTTCCTGATACCCCAGATTTTGCTCAAGCTTGCAAACATAATTCAGCCCCACTCATTAAAATGATGAACACATGCCATGAAGCCGCTGGTAGAAGATGGCTACTTCATTGCTGTTGACTTTTACAGGGGTATGCTTGTTTGAACTATCTGTGAAAATAGTGTAATAATAAGATTTTCTTTTTCTCCCTTTGACTAACTTCATTGATTTTGTGGACTTTGCAGAGAAGTGATGGGGGTGGAGCCCCTGAAGCTGTAGACTTGGCAAATGGACATCTCGTCTGTGGGTGTGCAAACATTGCCTCTTGTACACAAATTACCCATTAAACTTTGTTTCCACTAGTTCACTTTGAGGCCATGAATAGTAATTTTAGGATTCAAAACAGTAACTTTACATGATATTTTGGGTGCCTTTAATTCAAAATGCAGGAAGTATGACTTTGGAGGAGTAGTCTGCCTGAACCAAGCATTTCTCATCCAAAAGCACCAGCTGCTGCACAGCTAAAAATGTAACGAGCTTTTCAAAATTTGAATTTCCAACCAAGCTGCAATGGTTGTTAGAACAACATTAGTGTCTTTTTTCTTGTTGTGATTGAGGACCAACAGCCTACCCAAGTTTATATTTGCATCACAAGGATTTAGGATTAGGTGCCACTGAAAGCTGCATACCATGAAAAAAGTTTATTTTGTCGTAGGTGATTATGACTACAACCAGACAAACCAATTAATATACCACGGGTACTTGGACATGGAAAGAACAGGTTGGTGAAATCCTCTACTTTTAACTGATTCTGCTTATTCAGTTTGTTTTAGTTGTCTTTGTGAAAATGATTCTTTTTGCTCTTTGAACTTCTATTTGTTCCTGGAGTTGATATATTATTCATCACACCTATAATTCTTGTTTGTTCCAAATTTATGCCCCCTCCCCAACATATATATCATATTTCTATTCAAGAATACTTGACTTGTAAAGACCTTCTGAATGGGATGGGTTGAACTTCATACTTTGGAAAATTTGAGAAAATACCAGGAATCTTGGCAAATGAAGAACAAATAATTTTTGAGGGTTGGTTAGGACAAAGGTCCGTGCAAGTAACATGTCCTGGAATTTGAAGAGTCATGACCAAGCAAGAGGGCGCAACCTAACCATACCGATGCCCAATTTGAGAATTTACTTAGATTTATAATTACACTCCAGATATTGTAGACAAACGAGTCTTCAGTGTTTGGCCTATGTATTTCGTTCAGCATTTCAATGGAAAAAGTTTCCAAATGGAAAAAGGAAGAAACAACTTTTTGCAACATATTTCAAGTTTCTTACTCAACAACAAAATGGAACTCGAAGATAAAAATAACCTCTTTCAAGTCTTATCAATTATCAGGATGGGTCAATAGGCGATCAATAAGGCCGGTGACTTCTATTATACTTCCAAGGGATGCCCGCTTAAGTCGTCATGATTTCTAGAGGAAAAAAGAAGTTGTTAGCCTCAGCCAGTTTTGAGGCCTAATTTCACTCTCAGGAATTAGACTAATGCAGGCGAGGATGAAATTGCGCAATTGTGAGGATATGTTAGTGAAATCTGTAGAGATATATGTTCCGAAATTATTTCCATCAAGCGGTTTAACTTTGAGCTTGCCCCAGCTAAGTTACTTGCACCTACCAACTGTACTCGGGTCATTACGTTTTACAAATATCTTGCGTGGTTTTTTGTTTTCCCTCAATTTGTTAGTTTTTAAAAAATTGTCTTTGAGCTTTAGTAATAAAAAATTGACAAAAATAATTAGCTTTTTGTATTGGCACAAATTAACCATATGTCCAAGATATAAATTATGTCTTGATGGCACAAATTATACTTCAAGAACAAAAGAAATTATGTCTGACATAAGTTATGTTTCATGACATTAATGCAATGACACAAGTTATGTCCGGCAAAGAAATTAAACTCAGGGGCTCAAGTCCAATGATACAAGTTACGCCCAAGTCATATTCAATTCAGTGGCACAAAGTTATGTCACTAGGTTTAAGCTTAGTAACAAAGTTATGTTTAAGACAAATGAGGATTCTCTGCCTGCCAAATCAAATACTATAGAACTTATGCCCCTAGGCAGAGCCTTCTCTACGAAGTTGTCTTGCGAAATTAACTTTGCTAGTGAGATTTGGCCATAATTAAGGGTATTTTTGTTCATAAATTTTCATTAAATGAACAATGGAGATAAAAATTAAAGGATTTATAAATCTGAAGAACAAAATTAAAAGCCATCTCAAAATAAGGACAATCGATACAAAAAAAAATGTAATTATTCTGAATACCATATTCTACTAAATTTTGAGTATCCAAGATGTGTAAATTAGTAGAAGTGGGCTCAAGATGCAAGTATCCACCATCAGACTAGCTACCAGCTAAAACATCCAAAATATGGAAATAATACGGCCCATCAAAATAAGCAATACGACCCAACCAAATTGGGCTAGAGTATAGGCCTCAACAAAATACTAGTCACTCTCTGAATTTTTGATATTTTAAAAATATATTTCTTCTTTAATTTGATAAGAATAAAGCAGCTGGTTACAATAATTGATTTTTGCTTTATAGATAAAATTTTAAAATAAATAAATTTAATCTGATTTAGTTCAAAGTTGATCAAATTGGTCTCCGTAAGAACAAAACAAAGTCAAAATAATTTATGTAAAAAGAGTGCACACTACGAATAAGAAAATACGTATTCGTATTCATATCAGATATTTATATCAAATTAATCTATTTAAGTCACTGACCTCCAGGGAGCGAGCGTGGGCAGAGAATTTATTTGAATCTTTTTCGATAAAAATTACATTATATATATATAATTAAATTAATTATATATATATATATATATATATATATATATATATATATATATATTTTAAATCTTATTGATAAAAATCTTGAATCCACCGTGTCAACCTCTACGTAGTATAGAGAGAAGGAAGGTAATTATAATCTTCAAACCACTTAAATTAGAAGCTACTTGTATTAAGTTAGTAGTAAAAAGGTAATCTTTTAAGTAGTAGTATACAATACAAAAGGTTAGTGGCTCAAGGCACCGCCAATGGCTGGAAACCTCACGGTTTCTGTTTAATGGGGGCGGATCTAAAGACATGAGGAAGTAAAAAAATTAAACTGTTGGTATAAAATTATATTTTATATATATATATATATTGTATTCGTAGTATAAGTGTAGAGATTGATTTAATATTCTAAAAGGTTCAAATTCACTTTGAAATTTTAAATATTATATTTTAATTTTTCAAACCTTTAATAAAAAATCAAAATTTGATCAGTGATTGAGTTTCTTAATAGTAATATGTATTACCTGCAGGAAAGTGATAAAAATTTGACCCTATGAGCAATGGCTCAAAATCTAAACTAAATGGTTCTAACACCTTTTACTTAATTTGAAATCTGAAAAAGTTTATGTATTTGTTTACTAATAAGATATTAGAAGTTGATCAGACACATAGGTTGGTAGGGTGAAAAATGATCAAATCTGTTGGGAGAATATGTTGCATAACCAAAAGAATATTCTTATTTTATTCTAAAATAAACTTCACTTTCATTCTTTATCTCTATAATTATATGAAAATTTACATCCTCATAGTTTCTTAAAAAAAAATACATTTGATAAAGTAAGGAAAAGACTATTAAAAATAAGTGTGGCAGATATTTCGATATTGACTTTAGTTAATTTCGTTTCAAAATAAGTGGTATTTGTTTATTCATTTTTAAAAAAGTAAAGTATTTTACCCATTTATTTTTAATAAATATTTTGAAAGCGATACTCTTTCTGTTCTTAATTATATAAAAACACCACTTATTTTGAAACAAAATAAAAAGACCAAAACACCACTTGTTACGACAGTACTAATATTATTGTTGAAATAATTAACACAAAGTAATACTCCCTCCTGCCCATTTTTACATTATTTAAACTCAACATACAAGAAGCAATAAATAAAATGATAATTTTATTATATTATTTCTTAAATACAATATATTTATTATTTAAAAAAATTATTAAACTTAAAATAAGCTTTGGAACATGAGGGGAATTGACTCATAAAAAAAATATAAAATTTTTTAATTTTTAAAATGATAAATAAAAATAAACAAAAAATACGTAAGTTTGATCAAACCTCGGATAAAGATCAATATGATTTTATTATACTAATACTACGTATGTTTTACGTTGTCGATAAATATAAGTTGGATATGATTTTTATATTTTAATAGGGGAATCATAAAACTTTAGGAGCTGAGTAATGTAGAATTATACTTATCTTAATAGAAAAGATAGGCCAAGTTTATTATCATGTCATATCACCACAAATGATACTATGCTAAAAATATATTGATTGGACAAAAAAAACCAATATTATCCAATTAATTAGTACTAAATTGGATTAGAATTATATGTCACAAAGTGGAGAAGGAATGTCTACAACTTGCTTTTCTTCAACTTATTATAAAATAAAAAGAAGTAAAATAGAAGTATCAATTCTATATTATCCACCATTTTCCAAGGAATGTTCTATATATATGTATTGTTACTGTTACTAGCATGTTGGGTTAATTATATGCTTGCTTGAGTGCATGATATTGTCAACTTGTAGCGAATTTAGGAATTCATGAGATTGGGGATGGGGGATTGCTTAGCCACTAAAGTTATCCCACTTTTTTGGGGAGCACTAATTTATTACTCTTTACCCATTCTCATTCATAGCTTTGACTGCATGGTTTGCCCTTGTTTCAAGCGCTTTTTACTTTTATGATTTTGCACTTCATATCCGATAAAATTATGAGAAGATAATGTGCTTGTTTTCTAATTTTTATTAGAAAGTCTTTTTTTTTATTTTCAAAGAAATAGAAAAAGTTAAAAAAAACAAAAAACCAACCAAAAAAAATGAAAAAATAAAAATATTTTTAAAAAAAAAATTTCTCCAAATAAACACACCTAAAGAATAAAGTATTTTCTACAGGAAATATATTACATATATAATGAATGATTGTAATTTTGCATTATAAAATATGAAAAAGAAATATTACTGACACACACACACACAAAAGAAAAAAAGACAAGATAAGCCCAAACCCATCTACTGATTTTGAATTATTCTATATATTGTAATCAGTATCTTTTTTGATATATATTTTTTTGAGTTTTTAAAAACAATTTAATAGTCTAATTAAAACAAGAAAACAGAAGTTGCAACAGAAGTTGGACGTCACAATGCTGATTGGGCAAAGGACTACCCACATCAGATTCGAGATATTGAATTTGAAAGGGAAAAAAAAGAAAAAACATAAAAAAAATAAAAAAAATAAAAAAAATAAAAAAAATAAAAAAAATAAAAAAAATAAAAAAAATAAAAAAAATAAAAAAAATAAAAAAAATAGAAATCAATAATAGGATACTACCACCTCCACCAAAGATTGCAAAACGTAGGTCGAATCACAAAGACAACTAGGCTTTGCCTCTTTTTGCACTCTAAAAAAGACACAATTATCTTTGCATCATGACTCTCTCTTCTCAATTGCAATAGAATATCATTCTTAAAGAAAGTGACTTAGAAGCTTCATGTATTCAATCTTTTCAGCCCCCCCCACCCTTAAGAAAGAATGAATAAACAAAGAAAGGATAGGACAGAATCATGAATTTGGAGATCAATATTGGTTATAATTTTATGTCATATTGATGTGACATAAATTTTGTTATATAATCAAATTTATATATGAATTTTAACTTACTTTGAGTTGAATTGTGTACTATATATTAAGTATTGAATTTAAAAAAATGTTATTTTTTATAATAATGATGCATACTTTGGATTTAAATGTATATAGCAAAAATGTGCGATTATCATCATATTATTTAGAGCAAAAAATATTGAGAAAATATTTGAATTCAAATTATTTAAAAAATTTCGTTGAGATAATCCTTGGCTTTTTATACCAAACTTTTTCTAAGGATACAATGAATTAAATTGTCTCAATCATCAAGCAGCATCTAGTTTGGCCAATAACCATCCCATATTCATCTACCAAACCTAAATGAAGCATCTTCACAATAAGAAGTTGATGCCCCTTCCATTTGTAGGAATCAATTAGCTTGTGACGCAATTGTGCTTCAAAATTAGAGGAGAGAGAACTTCCTAGCTAGGTCATTAGTTGGAGGGAGGGACAATACTATTCTTATGATTTATAAGAACAATTAAAAGCAATAATAGTAAGAGATGCGAATAAATATATGTGTTCAAATCTTAAATCATTAAGTATATTACTTCTATTAAGACTTCAATGTTTCTTTGTCTAAATAAATTTTGATATGTCATTTAAATTGAAGAAAATCTTAATATCATTAACGAGATATCTTAATATGGATAATTTATATCTTAATTATTCACAATCATCAACCACTATTATTAACCCATACATTGGCAAATGCCATCTGGTCATAATGTTAATCTCCGGTCATTACAATCATCATTGACAATTACAAGCTGAGTCGAGATCTAATATCAACCACCTCTACCATCACATACAACTAGCATTACCGCCAACTACCACCGATACATTCGTCGGCCTTCTTGCATTCTTGCCGCCACCACAAAGCACTTAAATTACTAAAACAACTAACTCCACCATCACATGAACTAATCACCACTACTATTGTTAGCTACTAGCACCGATCACCATCATCACCACTACTACCTTCATCATCACTAGGCACATAAATATTTTATTGCTTTATCAAATAATGATTTTATTAATATTTAATTATTATTTTATTTAGAATTACATATTTATTATATTTAAAATAAATAAATAAGGTATGCATTCAAATGTTGAAAAATAAACAGTCTTAATAATTTAAATTGAAGCTATTATATATATATATATATATGTTCAAATTTTAAATATTGAGGTAACTAAAGAGGTCTAAATAAAGGACACGAGTGGTCAGATTTGAATTTAGAACTTTTTACTTTATAGTTTGGATCACAATCATTTTAATTAGGTTATGATCTATTATTTATAGATATTAAATAAAATTTCTATATAAACACATGATCAGAGATCAAAGATGCTACTCCCGTGAGATCAACAAAACACGTTGTATTAATACAAATTGCGGTGGAATAATTTAAATTTATTTTTAATTAGTAATTTCAGTTTGAATTTTTGAATTTTTTTTATTTATCAAGAGTGATGTTTTTAGAAATTGAATTTTATTAAATTTCAACGAATATCCAGAATTGAGAAAATAAATACAAAAATAAACAAACATATGTTGGGAACCACGTCAATTTTTCATTTGATGAAATGCCCTTTGACACTGCACCTTCCAATTTAACTGTTCATTTTAAGATTTGACATTCGAAGCCACCACTCTGCTGTCCATAATTCTTAACCAGTCTTTTCACTTGGCTAGCTTTTCCACATTAGCTCTCCTAAGGTGCTTTGACAGCAAATTATTCTATAAAAAATATTGTATGTTACACTAGAATTCAAACTTGTCCTTATACTACCTTTCACTCTTGCTCAACTTAATATGGATAAGGATTTTATTGGTTACTGTACGATTGGATTCCTTGAGATTAAAAAGTAAAAAAAGGTTTTTTTTTTCTTATTAAAATAAACAACTATAAGAGACAAGTAATTTAAAACAGTGATACATCATTATCGATGGAATTCCACTGCTTCAAATGGACATCATCATTCATCTAGTGCATTCAAAAAGAAAAAAATAATCAGTCTGAAAATTAAAAAAGGAAAACCAGCAAAATTACAACGAAAAAGACAAACCTCTCGATGTTAACCCTAGTTACCCAACAGTAACATAATTTTTAGTTGTAAAGTAACAATCATTGGCTATATATCCCCGACAAGCTTGTCGAAAGAATTCTAAGGGCTTGTTTTTATACTTCTAGCTATGTAATTAGCAAAGCAAAAACATGTAAGTACGTGAATTAATAAAATAGATTGAGAATCTTGAGATTTAAGATACAAATCACTGAAAAAATATTAGCATTTATCGAGTTGGTGGACTGAGTCTTAATTGTTATTTGTATTAGTGAAGTAATAGATACTTTATAAAATAATGTCGAGGTACCTATAAAATGACCTGATATTATGATTATAATAATTTTTAAAAGAAAAAAAAAGTGGCAAAAAGTTTTAAATGAAAGATTGAAAAATCTGGTATCTCCAATTTGTACTTCAGGTAACAGGAGTTGGAAGGAATTGAAACTTTTGGAAGCTATATATGAGCTATCTGAATTTCATTACTGCTTCCATATGTCAGAAATAAATAAGTACTTAGTACAATTTTTAGCTACAGCAGGTTATGCAGCATTTTTGACTGGCACAGTTTTTAATGGTACTATTGTTTTTATAAATTACACATGGTTGTTGCATGAATACAGTGCTAGCTAGTTGCATGGAACATTTCTGAACTGAGCCAATACCAGGGGATGAATGTTGACTAGCCCTTCACCAAGAAACTTCAAGTCTACATTTGTACTTTAATCAATAAATTAGAGGACTACAGGCTCCATTGGTACATGGTCTAAATTATTTCCGGAGTAAATTATAATTGGATGAAACATAATAAAATATAATAAAATTAAATTTATATTGCACTTAATTAATAATATAAATTTATTTTGATATTAACTAAATATATTATAAACTTAATTTAAAATATTTCACCAAATTTCGTCATACCGTCCACGGTAGATTCCGTGCTATATCCTCGTCTTACACTCACGTGTGGAGCCCTTGCGATGGATGCATTACACGTTCATTGCTCTTCCCATTGTATTCCTAAAACTAAGGTTTATCTAAAAAAATATATATAGAAATAAAGAAAGATCATGATTCAACTACTCTCTTCACTTTTACAATGATAACACTAGCTCTACCTAATTGTCAATATGAGTGTTTACAGCAAGTTTATTATCAGTAGGTTCAGCTTAATTTAATATGTTTTCGATATAAAACACGCACAAAATTTATTAAAATTTTTTTAATTTTTTTAATTTTTTTAATTTTTTTAATTTTTTTAATTTTTTTAATTTTTTTAATTTTTTTATATTTATTAAAAATTGATAGTTATTTAATTTTTAATTGGTAATTTATCACTAAAATTGTTGTTTCAAAATTTTATTTAGTTTGAAGTCGAGATAGTTGGCCAAAGTTTTCGGTTACAAGTGCTAAAGTTATTTTAAAATGTAAAAAGAGTTATTATTGTATGTTTTAAAAAAAATAAAAAAAATAAAAAAAATAAAAAAAATAAAAAAAATAAAAAAAATAAAAAAAATAAAATATTTTATTTTATTAATTAAAATGAGACAACCGAAGGAAGTAACAATTGTCGAACTTTTGTGGGGAGTTGAGATCCTCAATGGGATCAAATTCAAGTAGATAGAGTTAATAGTATACTCTTAACCTATTATTTACGTTTACATAAATCTATCAAATAACTACTCAATCAGTGCAAAATCAATTGATTGACTAATATAACACGTAAGAAGAAGTGTTTTTGTCACAAAATTGAGGATAAGAAAACTGTGTTATGGGTATGGCACATAGCTGGGGGACACGTGCGAGGGAGAAGGAGCACGTGCATCGAAAGGAAGCAACGGCTGTAGCTGTTACCGGCAATATTGCCTGGTTGACACGAGACAAAAGTCAGTCCCTACGTGGCCTGACTCCGTGGACCGCACTGTCTGTCTCCACACGCGTGCCCCTCTTCACTGTCACTGCCGGAATACCTACTGGTTTTTGACCCGACCCGGATAATGACCCCCAAAAATGGAATAATCTTAACCCCCTCTTCTCGAATTTTTAAACCCCCCAAAACATATATAAATGGAATACATGTGATGGATAGTTAAAAAGATTCTCTATTCACCAATTGTGTTCTCTTCACTTTCTTCCAGAGAAAATCTCAATTGGGGTTTTCCCCTAAGGACGTATGTTGTCTGTCCCACTTGATCAACATCGTTTTGTTGATTTCTTGGAAGTCCCACTCTCAAATGGGGACCACGTTTTAAGGCATCCACAGTCCAAGAGAGAGATCGAGAGAGAGAAAACAAAAAGTTGGCACCTTTAAAGTGTGGTGTCATCCAACTATCCAAGAGAGGAAATATATCTGGGTGTTTATGGAGCTTCTACTACTCGAATAAAGAGATGGTAAAAGACAACCTGGCCCCCGCACATTCCTCTGTTCATCTTTGACCTTTGACCACCCGGGTAAATCAAATCCAATGAACAGTACAGCACTATCTATTTTCACTTAGTCACCAATACAATTATTTATCAGGGTACAAAAGTTTTTGAGTTTTATTCAATGTAATAATTTAACTCAGTTCTGATCCGTTCATATATCAACTCATCTTCAAAGGCAAATTATAGCAACCTATTTGATTTTTTTAATTTTGTTAAACCTGATAAAAATATAATAGCTATATTTAAAAGAGTAATTATTATTTATTTATTATTTTTTAAATATATCAAATCAGTATAGAATAAGTAAAAATTAATGAAGAGATTACTATCTAAATGAAAAATGATGCAACAAAATTCCCGATGGATTGGTTTTTGTTCTTTGGTCTTGCCTGAAACCTCCTTAAGCTTATCCTTTCATTACTAAATTTAAAATCTACTCCGTCTTCAATGCTTTACTTGGAAATCTGCACCAAGTGTCATGAATGTTCTAGAATTCAAAATACATTGGTGAAACAGGGACTTTCACTAAGTAGGACAGTTTCCCCCTCGCAATTCTACTCGATTTTGCAATCGAGTTCCCAATTTCTCTAATATTTTCTTTTGACTGCCCAAAGGAACTAGAAAATGACATGTGGAGATACTATTTACTAAATGACAGCACTAGCAATTGGAATATGCTCCCAAAAATATTCAAGGATAATCAATTGCTTTCATAATAACTGTCTACTTTGATGCCAATTTCTCCAGAACCCCACAGAGGAAAGCTGTTTGGAAAGAGCTTTCAGAGGAAGCTAAAGGAAGGGTAAAATCCTTCCCACCATAATTATTCTTTGACGCAATATATGGATAAATTTACTATTTTTATGGTTCATCATGGAAAAAGTAAAAGAAATTGACAACTTAAGAGGGTTAGAATTTCACAAATTCGAGTGACACAACCACCATAATGGAAAGTAGTAGTTCCAAGTTTTTGAGATTGAGAGGATTTGTATTTAATACATGCCGAAAGTGACTTTACATGTATCATAAGGTATTGACTGATCAAACTTGAATCATGATTTTAGTGCAAAACAAGATTTCAATTCGTTACATGTCTTAAAACCTAAATCAAAATGATTTTGTCTGCTCACAAGTAGAAAATAATACAGCGGCTCATTTAAGATATGTATTCAAATTGAATTTTCAGAGAATTCAGTCGTTTCTTTTTTATAACATTTACATAAGAAAAAAGTAATGGAATACGAAAAAGAAAGTTTAATCTTATATATTAGCGCCCTTCAATCCCGTACATATCTAGAACTTTAATGCATCTTATTTTTTTATTGTTAATTTGAACCCTTCTTACCTTTTAGGAAATGCCAGGAGCTTCTTTTAGCTCTCGCTTGTAACTAAGTATTATTTGAATTTATTTGTCTTACTTCGATTAATTTCACGCGAGGCTCACTTTCACAAGATAAAGGTAACTTTCGGTTTGTCATATTCAATTTTGAGTTAATATAACCTTTAATATACAAGGTCTTTAAGATGAATTGTTTTCTTTTTCATTATTCCTCTATTTCAAAATGAGTAGTCTTTTTATCTTGAGCACATTGTTTAAAAAATTATTTATTTTAAAAAATAAAATACAATAACATATCCAGTATAATTTCAAAAGTAAAGTCTTATTTTTTAAAAATATTTTTAATTTTAATTAAATTACATGTTTTTTTTGTTTTTTTAATTTTTTCTTTTAAAAAATATTATTAATGTCTTATTAATTATATAAAATATTATTTAAACAATTTTTTAAAACTTTAAAATTAAAAAAAATAAAACGCCACATATTTTAAAAGACGAAAGTGCCTTCTTTATGTCTAATAACTAATAACTTTGCCGTTTGCCATGAGAACTGTTCTCTCTTTTTTTTTTTGAAAAATTAACCCTGTTTAAAAAAATTCTATTAAAAAATTAATATTTAATTATAAATTTTAATTTAAAGATTGAATTTCATTTTTAAAAAAATACATAAATATTAATTTTCCAACTCTTTCTTTACAAAATTTTGAATAAAATAAAAGTAGTTTAAACCTATGACCAAACAACTACTAATTTTATTTAATCAAATTTTACTGAGTTACTCAAGGAAAAAAAAAGGTTAAATATCTTATATGGACAACACTACAAAAAGGAGGGAAAAAAAAAAGGGCATAAGTTCAATAATAGAAGAATGCTTATTGTGCTGAATCGAACTGGACCATTCAAATTTCATCAATAATGCCAATTGACGTATAAAGAAGTTAGATTTGAGCATGAATGTGGGTCCTACTAATTCCGTGGAGTCGCACATTAGGTTTGACCAGAGACCAACGTAACCATGGTTAAATGAACTAAGTTAAGATCAGCGTAGTAAATAAATGAAAACCACACGTGTGGGGCTGTGGGGGTTGGGGGTTGGCAACTTTCGTCAGAATAAGAACAGAGCAAAACAGAGAGAAAGGCCTACGGCCTGCTGGGTATGTCCCTCTGTTTTCTCTCCGTGTAAGACGAGCAAATTCCCAAACAAAAAGTGAAAGAGAATTTGCAGACACCCACTTCGTTTTAGCTTTTTCTAAATATATATATATATATATATACAACACACACACACACCAAACATTTACTGATACCCAAAGACTCAATTCACTGCTACCCCTTAAAGAGATAAAGAAGAAACAAGTCAGGAAACATGCCTGGAAGTTTAGACCCTTTGGATGTGGGTGTTCAGATTCCATACCACTTTCGTTGTCCAATCTCCTTGGAGCTTATGCGGGATCCGGTCACCGTCTGTACTGGTCAAACGTACGACCGCCAAAGCATTGAGTCATGGGTGGCCACTGGCAATACTACATGTCCGGTGACTAGAGCGCCGCTCAGTAGTTTCGCTCGCCATTCCGAATCATACTCTTCGCCGGCTAATACAGGAATGGTGTGTTGCTAACCGGGCTTTCGGCGTTGAGCGGATTCCGACGCCGAAACAACCGGCTGATCCGTCGTTGGTCAGTCGTTGCTGAATCAGGCGGCTCGGTCGAATCATACGAATTCTAGGCTTTCGGCGTTGAGGAGACTCAGAGGACTCGCTCGTGATTCGGACAAGAACAGGTCTGTAATTTCGGCAAACAACGCACGTGAAATCCTTCTGTCTATTGTTTTCTCCCATGATTCAGACTCATCCGAGTTGAATCATGAGTCTCTCACTATTCTCTCCATGTTCCCCGCTCTCGAAGCGGAATGCGTTTTGTCGCTTCCGATCTGGACCGAGTGAATTACCTCGTTGCTCTGCTTTTTCATCCTTCGGTCGACGTCCGAGTTAACTCTGCTGCTTTGATTGAGATTGTCGTCGCCGGAATGAGATCCCCGGAACTCCGAGCTCAAATCAGCAATGCAGATGACGTCTTTGAAGGAGTCGTCAGATTTTGAATTATCCTCTTGCGTATCCTAGAGCGTTGAGAAGTCGGAATCAAGGCGCTCATTTGTACATGCCTGGTGAGCAACACCGTCAAAGGAGCAGTGAGCGCCGGAGCAGTCGACGCTTATTGACAGGCTACAGGATTTCCGAGAAATGCGATGCGGAAAGAGCACTCGCAACAATCCGAACTCCTCCAGGATTCCATCAGGATGCGCGGCGTTAGCGTCTCACGCGCTAACGGTGCCTCTGCTTGTGAAAATTATTCTGAAGATATCGGAGCGTGCGACGGAGTACGCCGCCGGAGCACTGTTATCGCTTTGCTCGGCGTCGGAACAAGCTCAGAAGGGAGAGCGGTGCCGCCGGCGTGTTGATTCAACTGCTGTTGTTAGTCCAAAGCGATTGTACAGAACGTGCGAAGCGAAAGCGCAAATGCTTTTGAAACGGCTTCGCGATCGTTGGCCGGATGACTCCATCGCCAGTTAAGACGATTTTGCTTGCAGCGACGTCGTTCCGTTTTGACGATTCACCATTCTTACCTCACTGTCTTCAATCTCCCCCAATTTTTGTAATTCGAGGTAAAAAAAAAAAAGAAAAAAAGAGAAAAAGAAAAGGCAACTGTCTGGGATTTGGTAAATAGGGCATTATTCCATGTATGTAATTTTTGTACGTAAGATAACCATTTTTTTGGGCTGGAAAGTTGTTTTCTTCTTTCTTTATTTCCAATTGAGATAATGCTAAAAAGATACTCCTTAGAGTAATTAATCCATAACATGAAATTATTTTGCACTAATAAAATCCAAAACATTATTTTGTTTTTTATTGTTTAATATTTGATGAGTTGTAATGTAAGGTGGTGGTAGCATGTGTCACACTAATTGGAAAGGGATATTTAGGCTTTCTTTTGACCGGAGACTAACCTCATTAAACCAGATGTGCGTGCATGCAAATAATTAAGGACCTATTATATTGGGTCCTATAACTCTATACAAAACACCCCTAGGTACGAGGAGTTATTGGGCTGGATCGAACCTTATTTACTGCCTTGCCCGGCCCACTTGTCTCCATTACTATACTTGTGTCAACTACTCCAGAAGATGGTGACATTTTTTACTTTTTCTACTAACAAATAATTGAAGTCATTAATGATATATGAGTTGGACAAGAGACTCTGTATAGATATGTATATTTAAGATAAACTATATATTAACTATATGTTTTATATTATATTTTTTAAATTAACATGTATATTTGTATTGAACTAATTTTTCCTAATGACGCTTAAATGTAAAGTGAGTAGCATGGTAAAGTATGGAGGTAATGTGACAGATGAATTGGAATCACATGGGGTTTTGGACTTTTCTCTTTCAAGTGACAAATTAGTGGTCACATGCCCAACCATTTCTTTCCCTACCTTTTTTTTCTTCCAGTCGTATATACATGGACAACATACAAATCCTAGATAAATCTCTTTAGATGTGCACCACTTCATGCTCTCACTTACAACATAAAGTATCAAATGAGTGCACTATCTCACAATTATGTGACTTATGAGTAAATTTCTTTCTTTAATTAGAGATTAAGTCAGTTAGAAATATGAAAATGAAAAATATTATAATATCGAGTTTTTTTTTTTTAAAATGAGCTTTATACTATTCAAATCTGAATTAGTCAATGCTGGGAAGGTTCTATGCATGCTGTGATTAATATATCCATTCTCTTTGAAAATGTTGTCATTAACTCATTATTTAAGGGGAGTTGAGTAACTATTTGTTTTACTATAGTTTTATCAAAAAATCTTTTATGTACTTTTAACTATATAATCTAAATATTTAGATATTAAATTAATGATCTATGAGAAATAATTTTTTTATTCTAAAAAAATAAGAGGATAAAATATGTTATACCTCACTTTTCTTAGGTCTTACTTGTAGGACCGCACTGAATATTATTGTTGTTGTTCTAAATATTTAGATTAAAGTTCCAACAATTAAGAAAGTGGTGCCCTAAATTCATGTTGAGATTTGATGAATTGAACCTTTCTGATTCCAAGCTCACCATTATTCAGGGACAGAATGAGTATTATTTTTGTATGAAGATCTACGAGGATTCTTATTTTATTGGGCGTCTGTATTAGTTGATCGATTATTTAAATTTTTATTTTATTGATGAGGATCCAGGTGCTCAGTACTTGTAATTCGTTCCTCCTTTGTACCTTCCCCTACCTCCGAAAAGTTCCTTATTGGACTTTATTAGACATGGAAAAAATTGCTGTTCTAATACATTGTAGCCCATACTGCTGAGATTGACAATTCTAATTGTTGGGCCATGGCCCTACCCCATCATCCATAATGACTAAAAATTTATTGTTCATATTTACCTATATTTAATATGTATTTATTTATATTGCTATTTTATTGATCTATATTTATATTCATGTATATATATTTGTATTCATCTAATAAATTGATATACTTTAGTTCTTAATTCATCTAATAAATTAGTATACATTTATAATTTTGCATTGGTATGTATTGATCCATATTCACCTAATAATTATTTTCATTATTATCCCTTTAGTATATTCAACTAATAAATTGTTATACATTAATATATACTGGTCCATATACATTAGTATAAATACGCAAAGACAAAATGTTTATTGATATAAACATATTTCCAATGATGCTAAAAAAATCTGAAATAAGGAAACAAAATAACTAAATCCTTAGTTTTTGGGAAGCTCCGTGAGAAGTGAAATGAGGGGAAAATATATATTAAGGGGTTGTTTGTGGGAAACAAGTTAATCAGGAGTTTAGTTACTCAAGAATTATTATCTCATTTTTAACAAGAGATAAGAGATATATAGTCAAGAATTAATTGCGAATGAGTATATAGAAAAACTAAGTACCGTAATATTTTTATCTTTTATTATGTATTGGCTGGAGAAAAATGTTTTCCTAAAAATAAATAATTTGATTTCTTGCTTTTGAAAAGTAGAAATAAATAATTTTTCAAAATATTTATATGTAATATATAAAAATAATAAAATAGAGGATGAAGAGATGAGCGAGAGGTTGAAGTAGCTCAAGAGGTTGAACCTAAACCAAACTTTATTAAAAGTCTTTAAGTTTAGAAAAAATCATAATTACAAACATGATTCATGTTTTATATCTTGACATTATTTGAATTCTAAAGTAAAGCAAAAATACTACTATGAGTAAAAGAAATTACAAAAATAATTATTTGAATTTTTTTAATATTGATATTTTTTTTAGCAATCAAAATTTGTCTTCTATCTAGAAATTAAAATAAAACTTGGTTTTGAAATAACTCCATAACATAATACAATTTCTATTAATTCAATTTATTCCTTCTAATGTTTGAGAACTTGAGAAAAATACAAAAAAGGAATGTAATTCTATGAGAATGAAATAAAAAAGAATATAGATGTTAGAATGTGAATTAATCATGTGTCACCATCAATCACATAGCCTAAATGAAGTCTCATTTTGTATTTTAAAAAAATAAAATAAAATAAAGATGATGTATCCTTCTTACCATATATTATTATTTTTTAAAATACCATAAAATTAATCTATTATTAATAAAATAAATTTAGGCCTCAACAATATGGCAGGCTAAAGCTAGTGCTAAAATGGGGGAGAAGACAATAATAAGTTTAAAATATAATTTATGGAATTTTATTTTTTATATTTTAATTAAAATAATTTTTTCATTTTTAAAGAACTTGTTTTCTGAGAAACAATTAATATTTTCAAACAAAACATAAAATATTAAAAAACATTTTCGAAAGTATATTTTCATCCATATCAAACACACCCTTAGAGCAAATACATAAACATTTTGCCACAACCAGGATTTTTGCTATATATATCATAGGAAGAAAATGGAAAACATTCTTTCTATAGTTTTTAATTATTTAATTATATCTTAAAATAAATAAAGACTCCCAAAAACATAATAATAAGTTTTTCTTAACTTTTTTTGCTGGATAAAATAAATATGGATTTTTAGGGATGTAGCCGTAAAAATCATTATCTACGATGCGGCTTGCTTGTATATTTCTTCCTGCAGGGAGTAGCCGGAGGATTGAACCGGCTACTTCCACCTCTACTTTGAATATACACCAACATGTTTCAAACTCAATAATAATATATTCAAATAAACCTTGCGAGTGGAGTTTGGGGAAGATGGTGTATATACAACCTTATTCTTATCTTATAAAAAATTTATTTTGGATAAATCTTGTTTGCTCAAATAAATCAAACTAAAATAATTTCTAAATATAATCTATGATTAAACTATAATATTGTGGTTCATGTAGCAAAAACAGAGAGAATTTCAAATAAAAACCCAAGGGTGAAACTAGATGAGAGGAGGCCTTTCTAGAAAAAATATAGATATATATCTTTTTACTTTCATTTCTTGGTAAGATATTTGATTGGCCAGGAATTTACATAAGAAAAAGAAATTTTCTTTAAACATACCACAATATTTATACGATCATGAGGATGTTATTTAGATAAACAAAATTAAAGTTAAAAAAATTTTCAAAATGTAACAATGTGTTATATTTTTCTTTTGAAAGATTAAAAACTAAATGTCGAATTATAGGAAATCGAAGAGCTAGTAAAATTTTTTTGGGTGTATGTCATCACATTAATGATGACGGTAAATACATGTTTCAATTTATGTATTTTACTCTTTTTTTTTAAATCATAACAAAATATCAATCTTTTTATATATATAATAAGTTTTTTAATTCTAACATAAACATTAATCTTTTTATATCTAATAAGTTTTAATTCTAACATTTTCATTTTATTCTTAATAACACTCTTTTAAAAGAATGACTACAACATGTTAAAGATGCGTCGGATTTAAGGGTAGTTTCATATGTAATACCCAACTATATAAGATAAGAAAAATTCTGGTACCCGTTCAATCAAACTCAAAGACATGTAAAATAAAACCCGGATGGTAAATAAAAATTCAAGTTCACAATTTCAAAATTATAGTACCAATATAGGTTAGTGAGTTTGCATATATAACACATATAAAATTAAGGAGAATGGACTTGTAGGCCTGGATCCATGAACATGTTTTTTGTATTGATCAGATGAGAGTTGGGAAGACACAATCTCAATGTTATGTTTCTCCAAAACATAACAAATGGTACTGAAAAGAGCAGGCTTTTTGGGACAACATATACTAATATGTGCCTCCTCTCCACAAATATTGATTACCATATTTGGTGAACTCCATGTCTGAAAACTAGCGCTGGAATGTTGTTCATCAAGGGAGTAAGGTAGGTGTTATAGTGAGTTACCAGCAGATCCTTGATCAGCCAAAAATTGCTCCTCAACACTTGAGCGTAATTTGTGCCGGCTTAGGCACTTCTTTCTTACGTTCTTCCAAGGTTTTGAAGAGTATTTGCGGATGTTTTTATATAGCTTACTGCTTCATGAAATTGTGCTCTTGTCATTGCATATAGTGATTAGTAATGGAGTCAAGATTTTCACTAAGAGATTTTCAAAAATTAAATATCCAACAAGTAAACATACGAAGAAAGTAAAGCTACCAAATTGACCAATCTACCCTTCATATAAAAATTAATTGGAATCATACTCTCACCAATAGGTGAAAATTAGGATAGTCAACTAATTTGAGCTACTAGAAATTCTCTATATAAAAAATTGACACATAATGAGGATCTTTTATTGACCGAATTAAGAAGTTTTGTGGAGATAAATTGAATGGATTTAGAATATGTGTGGAATATTCACATTTTTAAAGCAAGAAGGCTCATTTAGTCGATAAGAAAAAAATAAAGATATATGTGGAATCTTTTGTATATTTATATGCGAAAAAACTGGAAGTTATGTGTTGTTTTTTCCTTCACTTTGTTATAAACAAAGTGCAATCTTATTATTCTATTTTGAAATTAACATGTAGATACAAATTACTAATAAGAGGAATATGTATATCACCAAGTGAATATAATTCGATAGAGTGAATGGTATATTAGAAACAATCTCTCTATCCTACCATAAAGATATGGGTTAGGTATGCGTACATCTAACCCTCTTCAAACCTCCATTTATATATGAGATTTATTTGATATTTTATTTTCATAGAGTCGAGAATCTATAAAACAACTTCTCTACTCCCATCACAAGTTTAGAGATACCAAGATTTGAGTACATCTTATCCACTTCAAATTTATTTATGGGAGTTCACCAAATTTGTTGTTTATTTGTTATATTTGTTCTTTGGATAAAATCGATTTTCATTTTCACACGAGAATCATATCTCTTTAGTAATTTTTGTAATTAAGATTTACCCAATTTAGAAAGAGTTGAACAATAGAACTATCACATAAGCAGTTGCAAAAAAAAAAAAAAAAAGAGAGAAGTAAATTGTAATGGTCTTACAAATTTCTATTCGATCTAAAGGTCTTTTCATCTTAATTGGTTAGGGTTAATAAGATTTTGACGGACAATTAAAAAAAAGCAAATAAATAAATTTGAGATAATCATGACTCATGAATTTCTATTTAGTTTTCTTTATTGATTACTCCCCCCCTCCCCTCGCCCCCTCTCCAAAAAAAAATACCTTAGGAGAAAGTTGCGGAAAGGAAACCATGAAGCTCGAAGAAAGCATTTTCTCCCATCTTCTTCCCTCCTTTCTCTCTCTTGTTTGTATATATGTCATGATTTGATTTTCTTCTCCACAGCTTCCAACCTTTGCTTCCTTTTTCTTGTTCGTTTTGTTTGGGTGAACTGTTCTTCTTCCAACGATGTCCCCGTTGCGTCCATCTCATATGAGATGGTTGGTGACAAGTATCGGTCAGTGCGGCAACTTGTCACCTTAGGCTCTCCCACTCTCTACTAGGTCATCATCCGAGTTTAAAAATGACCACATGACTCATCATTTTCCCACGTCAACCAATCATTGTCACCCCCTTCTTTATTCATTTTTCTTTTTAGGTGATGACGGCGTATACTAAGTTACGTTTATATATTAAAAAAATTTCTTAAAAGGGGTGTAAGTGTAAAAAGGAAGACATGGGGGATTGAATAGGATATGAATATTGAGTATGAAGAGAATATAGAAAAATATGGATAGAGATATGAAGATGATTCACTTGTAATGATACGTAAAAATAAAATACAATCATAAGCCAAAATGCGTTACTAGCTTCAAAACAAAAAAAGTAGCTAAAACACTTTTGTAAAGATTTTTGTTCTAACTCATTAGGACCCAATTCACACTCGGTTCTATTATATTAAAATTAGTTATTCTAATTACTAATCTTTTGGATTTTATAAAATTAGTCAAAGATATTCTTTTTTGTTTATTTTTAGAAAAAAACTTTTAATAACGATTGTATATAAACATAATGACTATTTAACAAAGGATATAAATGAAGTTTTCTTTATTAAAAAGCTGCAGAAGTTTTAATTCTTAATTTATCTGAATTAGACGAGTTTGAGTTCTAGTCTTATAATATAAAAGGTCACATAACTAACATTGATAAAAAATTCATTAATAAATCACTCACATGACTAATGTTGACAAAACTTATCAATACTTAGCTTTCTTTGTTTGTACCATTGGATATTCATGAAATTAATTAATGTAATTATTAAGTTATACTAGACTACAAACTTAATCAAGATATTTTTCCACTCTCATCTATACAAGCAGCCTAATTTTTTTAAGGAAGAAACATTTGAAATGATTGTAGCCAGAAGGAGTTTTATGAAAAATGTGTTGGCGTATATACCATTAACCATGCATTTGATATAGGTATATTCTAGCAATTATAATGGTTAAAAGTCTAAGTGAGAGATTGTTGGGATATATACTATTAACCATGAGTTATATGCAGATTAACCATGTGTTTAAATATAATATTTATTATAGAACAATTGTTTATTCAATTTTAATAAAGATATAAATAGATCATATATTAGTTGATGTGTGTGCTTATATAGTAGATGATTTAGTGTATAGAGTTTAGCTTATACACGGAAGGTTAAATCATCGGTTCTTATAAATATAAAGGATTTATATATGTTCACAATCTAAGATGAAAATTGGGAAAAAATTCATCAGTACGATTGGAGCACAACATTAAATATAATTTATTTTGATTATGAATGGTATAATTCCAACTTCTTGTGCTAAGTACATTTTGTATGTATTGAACGGACCAAGTAGAGCTAAGTACTATCGACCCAGTAAAATAAATTCTCTGAATCATTATAATGTATATACTCATATTCTTTATATAATTATTATGATCAATGTAATTTGTTTGTTGTTTGATCTATCAAAGGGTGAAACTCGATCTTTAGTGAGTTAAAATATTTTGTGATTTATACACGGAAGATTAAATCATCGGTTCTTATAAATATAAAGTTTATATATGTTCACAATCTAAGATGAAAAATTAAAAAAATTCTTACGATTGGAGCACAAGATTAAATATAATTTATCTTGATTATGGAATGGTATAATTCCAGCCTTTTTGTGCTAGTACATTTTGTATGTATTGAGCGGACGAAGTAGAGATAATTTTATCTGACTTAGTAAAATAAATTCTCTAGATCATTAAATGTACTTATACTCTTATTCTTGATATAATTATTATGATCAATGTAATTGTTTGTTGTTTTGATCTATCAAGGAGGTGAAACTTCGATTGTTTGTGAGTTAAAATGTTCCGATAGGTTGGATGATGACAAATGACATTTATGAAATAATAATTAGTTGATGAAATCCGTGTCTTGGACTTGAGATTGATGATGACCCCTTTATGTTTGCTTATAAGTTTTCATGTGAAAACCGTGCGGGTGGATTTAGTATCCGTCATGAAATAAGTTAAGCGTTTGAATAAATGATTAAATTAATCAATGACTTAAATGATCGAAATTAAATTCAATTGATTGGTATACGTGATCTTAACATGAGGAGTTAAATAAGATTTAATGAACAATTTTAAAATTATACCGAGGAATGCAATTACGAATTTCTAGTGGAATGTGTGTAATTTATTATGGTAGGTTAATTCATTCATTTCGCAATTAATACCATAATTGGAAGACTCACACAATTAAATCATGGTCTCTGCTATGCACGATTAATTAATGAACTTGGAAAGGGAAGAAATCAATTTTATAGAAAAAGAAAAATGCTACAGATTTTGGTTAAAATAAGTTGGTCTTTTAGAGAAGGAAAGTTTGACTATTACTTGGAGAGAAAGATTCATATACGTTTGGGATTAGAGTTTTATGCCCTAAAGCGTGGTTATAAATAAGTTATCTTCATCCATGAAATAAGATGGGAAAATTGAGCTTTCAGATGACGTGCTTGCCCACACAAGTATTCCCTACTCGGAGATTTTTGAGGCTATAGCGAAGATCACGAGACCCTAGACGGATTGGACAATTTGTCCAAAGCTTCAAGAGGATTGATTCGATCCTTCCAAGAGATAAGTATCGATTTTATGTTTATTGTCAGTGTTATCTATATTACATGCAAGTATGATCTGAATTGTTGCTTCCATTGCGTATGCTGTACAAAATGCAAGTCTTAGTTCTTAATTTATTTGAATTAGGTGATCATGAGTTATAGTTTTATAATGTAAGAGATTACGTGACTAATGTTAATAATAAATTTATAAACAGCTAGCTCACCTAACTAACGTTAATGAAAATTTCAGTTAATAAATACCTCTGTTTGTATATTAGAATTTAGCTCTCTTTGAAATTAATTAATTATTCTATGACTTGTATAAGATTATAAACTTAAGAAGCTCACATGACTAACATTAATAAAAATTTTGTTAATTACTACCTCTGTTTGTGTATATTAAATTAAGCTCTACTAAGATTAATTAATTATTCTAATGACTTGTACAAGATTATAAAGCTTAATCAAGGTATTCTTCCTCTCATTAAAAATCAAGATATATATGTACGGGTTTTTTTGTGAAATACATTGCCCTTCTTGCGCCTGGCTTACCAACTTGTAGGATATTTACTCGGCCCACGTAACTTGTGGAATATTATATGAACATATAGAATTTATGTCACTGAAAAATTATTTATTATTTCGGTGTCGGGGTATAACTTGTGCGATATTATTATGAAAATATAAATTTATAACCAGCGAAAAGTTGTTTGTTCTATCGATGTCAGGAATACTTTCGACCACTTAATTGTTACTTAAAGTGTTGAAGAAAAATTTAAAATATTAAATTTGAGAATAAATATTAAACACTATCCTAAATTACAGATCGACATACTTTAAAATAATTGGGACAATTGTCGCATTCATTGGAACTATGATGGCCAGCTATAGCAAACGACCCAATTATTTGATCTCAAAGTGATGGGGGAATTTTAATTTATAATGTGCCACAAAAGGCTACATCGTGCAAATATTGAGGTGCATATTTTGGGCTGGATTCTCAATTTTATAGGTAAAAATATATAAAAATTGAATTTACAAATTAAATAAGAAATTATAAAACTCAATAAACATAATTGGACTCAAGTGTGTTTATGCATAGATTACACAAGAAATTATCCATATTCTCTCTCTGGTATTTCTAGGAACTGTTGAGGGAGTTGTTATAGCATTATTTATTAAGAAAGGTAAAAGTCCTGTGTGGTCAATACACAAGGGACCTTAGATTTGCATCAATTTATATAGAGTAAGTGCAGATGGCAACGAAGCGGAACCAGGGTCTGGAGTTGGTAAATTTGCCTGCTATGCGGGTAAAGCAGGTATTAGTTATGGCATGGATGCGAGACGGGTAGAAATAAATTTTTAAATGATACGGACGGATTGCGAGGCGGAAATAACAAACATGTGGTGTAGACGCATTAAGTTTTTGATCGAGTTTTTCTTTTAATGACAACCAGTGGAGCTGCGTGGTGGGATCGTTAATTGTTGTAGTTTATCAATTCTACTTTATTATTGAGGAAAAGGGTAAAAATTGCCCATTTACTTTTGTTTATTGGCTAAGCTTTCTTTCCTTAGTTATCTTATAGGGGGCCCGAATATGATCTCGCCTTTATAGTAACCAAATGCCATAATCGGACGAAATTCCTTAAATTGACTTAAAATATTCTATTTCAATTAAATTACTCGTTTTTTTGTCAAACCCGACCTACTAAATTAAATAAATTCAAACCAAATTAAACTCCATTAAAACTCATCACCTTCATTTATCCTCTATCAAGCTCACATTCTTCATCTCTTCCTCCATTAAAACACCATGCTAGCGCCACCAAACTGGGAAGAATGTTCTCATGATTTCCTTGTGACGCTGGTGTTGTTAAGAAGGATCAGATCGATGGGTGTTAAACATGAATTTTCTAGATAAAATAAAAAGTGAGATACATACCCGAGATGTTAGAAAACAAGAGCTGATACTGCCCCCTCAACAAAAACTTTACCAGACATGAGTGAATTTAGCTGCTATTATTATTATTATTATTATTGTTGTTGCTGCTGCTGCCGCCGCGGCGAGCTAAGACTATGAGAGTGGAGAAAGCTTGCTGGCAGTATCCCCGCAGAATCAAAATCAAAATAAAAAGAGGGATAAATTCTGTTGAAGATGATACTCTGCAGTATATATGCTTAAAAATAAAAACCTGATTTGTGCTGTTGATGCTCCAAGTAAAGCCCAATCCCAGCACCAGCAGCCAATAGTTTTCTACCCAAAAAAAAAGAAGAAAAAGCAGCAAGTCCTCTGAGAAATAAAAACGTTGTCAAGGTTATTAAAAGAAAAGTATTCAGAAAGTATTCAACGGATTTTAATGGAGACGGAGATAAAAGATGACTTTGGGGTTTAATTTAATTTAATTTAATTTAATGGGAGAATATGAGTTTGAAGGGAAGCGGATAATTTAATTTAAATCGGATATTTTAAGTCAATTTGAGGATTCTATTTAATTGAGAAGCATTTTATTTATTTTATTAACGGTGAAATATATTTAGGCATAATATAACTAGGAAAAATTAACCAATAAACAAAAATAAAAAAGTATTTTTAACCCCTTTTCCTATAATTAATCATTACCTTCAGTTTGTAGTCTCTATTTAACACAACACAATTAGTTGTTTAACTACTTAATGGGATTCTCAATCCTAGTTGCTATTAAGGTGGGTAAGAAATCAATTTGTAAAATAATAATGTACTGGCGAGTGTGTGACATTGTCATATAATCAGTGACATTTTTTTTTTACAATACAAATCAAAAAATTATCTTTTTATAAAAAAATTAGCAAATATACCGTGCGGATTATGCGGAGACGAGAGCTTATGTAAGGGTGAGGCAAGGCGGATTGAAAACATCAAACTTATGCTATGCGGTGCGGAGCTATGTGGGTTAAGAAATTTTGCGGGTTGCCACGCACCGCTGCATTATCATCCCTAAGAGTAAGTTAAATTTGAATTCTTTCAAAAGTATATATAATCTCTTAAATTAGTCATAAAATTAAATTTTGTGAAAATTAGCTTCTCACTTGAATTATTGGGAGCACTTTATTCCGGAGATGAATGTTATTTTAAAATACCTAACAAATTAACGAGGATATCATATTCCTTACAACATTTAGTGCACTTTAACACGTGTGATGCCTGAGATGCCACGTGTAGCGGAAACAAAGCTATTTTATTTAAACTTTAGATAAAATTTTAAAAAATGTAGGTTTTGGTTCTTAAGTTATCTAAATTAGATGGATACGAGTTATAATTTTATAATGTAAGGTACGTGACAAATGTTGTGAGAATACATTTATGGGCGGCTTACGTGACCCCAACGTTAATCAAAAATTTATTAATGAGCCGTACCCATTTATTTATATTAAATATAAACCGCAGAAATTAATTAATTATTTGAATTACTTATACTAGACTACAAATTTAATCAAAATATTCTTCCTTTTATTGAAGCAAACAACCCTTTTAAAAAAATAATATTAAATTAAAACAATTGTAGTCAATGAATTTTATAAATACAAGTCCCGAGATCTTAATTTATCTCAATTAAGTGTGTCTGAGTGATACTTTTATAATGTAATAGATCACGTGACTTACGTTAATGAAAATTCATTAACAACTCACATTACTAATGTTAATAAGAATTTATTAATAATTGACTCTCATTTTGTACATTAAATTTAGAAATCTTTTGAGAATTAGTTAATTATTCTAATTACTTATACTAGACTACAAACTTAATCAAGATAGTCTTTATAGTGCCCATGAATGCCACGTGTCACGCACAAATGCATCGGACACATGTATAAACTAATTTTATTAAAGTTTAGATAAAATTTAATAAAATACACACTCTTTAGATTTTAAATTCTTTTGAATTCAACTTATGAATTTTTTATGTGTTCTCACTTAATTATTTATCACGACAAACTTGTTCTTATAGAAATAATTAACTTTTGAAAAAATAATATATAAAAATTAAAAAACATTTTCATTCATACCAAACATACACTTAGAGCTTATACATAATAAACACATTTGCCAAAGCCAAATTTTTTGCTATATATATCCATTAGAAAATGAATAAATTGCATATATAATTTTTAGTCCTCCGACACATACACACTAAACTAAATAAATAAATATGAATCATTTAGGAATTATTCTATAAATAGCATTATCTACGATCACGGCTTGCTTGTATATTTCTTCCTTGGGAATGCTTCAGAGAATTGGTCTAACTACTTCTACCTCTTTCTGAATATCATAACAACAATACTTGATAATAATATACTCGGAAAATTTTATAAGTGAAGTCTAAAAAGAATGATGGGTGCGTAATTTTTCTTCTGTATGAAAGTAAAGAAATTATCTCCAATTGACCCTCTATTGTTGGTGAGGTAAAGCAATTAAAATAATTTCTAAATACAATCTACGACTAAACTATAATGTAGTATATATAGTAAAAAAGAGAGAGAGTTTCAAATAAAAATCCAAATTTAGATTAGGTGAGAGATGACATTTCTAGAAAAAGATAGATACATGCTTTTACTCTCATTTTGAGGTAGATGTCAAATTGAATCACCGAAACTTATGAAAAAAAGAAAGACTATTTCTTAAATATATCACGGTATTTTTATAATAAAAGTTATTTTAGGTAAGATACAAAGATTTAGGTAAAGAATTTTCAAATATAATAATATGTTATATATTTTTTTTGGAAGAAATTAAAAATGCAAGAAATGTATTACAAGAAATCAAAGGAAGAATGGTAAAGCTTTTTGTGTATGTATATCGCATTTAATAATGGTGATATTTATGTTTAGGTTTATATATCTTACTTTTTCTTTATCTATTTAACGAAATATCAATTTTTTACATTTAATAAGTTTTTAATTCTAACATTTCATTTACTACGATAAACTTCTTTCGAGGAATGACATAGCATACTATATTTATGATTATTAAATTTCAAGGAATTATTTTAATATATATACCGAGTATTATATAAATTCAAAAATTACTCCATACATTGTTAAATTTTCTGTTCAATCAAACAAAGACACGTAAAATAAATCGGATGATAAATAAATATTCTAGTTCACAATCTTCAAAATTGTAGCAAACATAAGTTTGTAAATTGAGAGTTTGCATATACAAAACATATGAATTAAGGAGAATGGACTTACATGGACCTGGATCATGAATATGTTTTGTAATGATCCGATGAAAGTTGGGCAGAACATAATCTCAATATTATTTTTCTTGAGCGTTACAAATGGAAATGAAAAAGAGTAGGCCCTTGAATGTTGTTTGAAAGCCTTGTAACAAATTAACGGGTTAGTATTTCTTACAACATTTAGATCCTTTTAACACGTGTCACACGATTCATGTGTGATGCACGTCTTGGCGCATCAAGCTAATTTTATTAAAGTTTAGATAAAATTTAATAAAAATGCAGATTAGTTCTTAAGTTATCTAAATTAGGTGGATCTAAATTATAATTTTGTAATGTAAGAGGTCACTTAAGAAATATTAATGAGAATTCATTAATAAGCTGGCTCATATGACTAACGTTAATGAAAATTTATTAATAAGCGACTCCATTTATGTACATTAAATTTAGCACTACATAAATTAATTAATCAATTGTTCTAGTTACTTATACGGACTACAAACTTAATCAAAATATTCTTTTATCTATACAAACAACCTAAGTTCTTTTTTAAAAAAAAAAAAAACTTTTAAAATGATTGTAGTCCCATGAGTTTTGCTAAGATACAAGTCTTGAGAATTACCGGTTACTACTTTGTTGGGTATCTTAGTAGCTCATTCATTTGACTACTACCTAAATCTTCACTTTATTAATAAAAATCTAATTTCTCATCTTGTAATTCTTTCCTCCGTTATCCCTTCCTCTACCTACGATTGACTAAAAAAATATTTTATTTTATTTTATTTTATTTTAAAAAATAAATTTCTTGTTTACTAAACTAAGCTTTCATATATACTTGAGAGAAAGCCATACCTAGCAGAAAATGTCAAAAAGATTCCTTATTGGGCTTCATTAGACATGGAAAGAAAGGATTGCCGTTCTAATATTGTTGCAGCCCATATTGCTGAGATTAACAATTCTAAATTGTTGGCCCATGGCTCTATATCACAATCCATAAAGTCTTGAAAAATTGACACAGTATGCTAATTTATTTTTAAATTTGTATAAAATAGCCCACATTTAATTAATTGTATACAATATCTTTTTATAATTATTGGGTCAAAGATCACTTGGCATTTAATGTCCTAAAAATTAAGTAAAAAATGAAGCAGTTTTTATACAAAAAAATCAAAAAGATTTTACTTTTTGTTGAAAATTGACATATCTTTCTTTTATATTGCACTAGCAATTTTTTGATGATAAGAAATATAATTACTTACAAAAAAGTGGAGTAAAGTAGGAATATTTTTAAGATATCTTTATTCCACAATTATTTTTTTCATTTTTTTTCTCTTTCTTCTCTCTCTTAGAAATATTCTCTTTCGCTCTTTACAAGAAATATCTTCATTGACAATTTACGAGACTTCATTTTAGATAAATACACAGTAATTTTTATGTATACTAAATATATATATATATATATATATATATATATATATATATAATTTTATCTTTTTTTAATATTGATTAAAAAAATACTTATATTAATCGTTATTTCTTAAAAAAAATGTATATTTAGAATCCAAATTATAACAATATATATCATCCTAAACACATATATTAATTATGTGCATTTTCCTCATGTATACATATGTGGTGTATGTATACGGTTAAAATTTTACATACTCTAACGCAAAAATAATGTATATTTAATATCAAATTATAACAATATATATAATTCAAATACATATATTAATTATATGTGTGTTTTTCTCATGTATACATAGGTGAATTTTTGTGTATGCATACGGTTAAAATTTCTGATGTATACAATTTAAATTGGGGATTGAAATCTTAAATCATAAATTATCACCTAAGGAAAAGCGCTAATATGTAGTAATTTTTGTGTATATACTAAAAATATGATTGTATTATTGATCTAATGTATATATATTGCTAACTTATGACGTATACATTACTAGAGCAGATACGCATTAATTTTATATATGCTAAAAATATATATGCACAATACACATTATATATATTTTCTAACACAAATAATGTATATTTAGGATTAAATTATAATAATATTCATCATTTAAATATATGTATATTAATTATATGTGCATTTTCTTCATGTATACATTTGTATTTATTCATGATGCAAGATTTTTGGCAATTGATTAAGTTAAAAAATATAGAAAAAATATATTTTGTGATAGCCTTGCAACTCTTTCTTTCTTTTTTTTTGCAAAGAGTTAAAAATATTATAATTAAAAATTGTATGTATACATTTAAATAGGGATTGAAATCTTAAATTCTAAATTATCGCATAAGAAAAAGCTATAAGACGATTTTTATTATTAAAATGCCTTTTTACTATTGTGTATAACTTGCCCAAAATTTATATAATGGAAGTTTGCTAATATTTATTGGATTATAAATATTAATTATATTTAAAATTTGTTCATATATACCATTCCTTTAAAGTCTTTTTTCCAATGATTTGCTCGAAGCTATGATTTAAAAATGATTGTTCATATTTACCTAATAAATATATACATATTTATTATATTGGTATTTTATTAATTTGTATTTACCTAATAAATTCATATACATATATACATATTCATCTAATAAATTGATAGACATGATCTATATTTATCTAATAAATTAGTATACATTAATTCGTATTCATCTAATAAATTGGTATATATTTATTTACATCAATTTCTTTATAATTTTACATTGGTATGTACTGATTCTTATTCACATAACAATTATTTTTATTTAATTTCATTGTTATCCATTGATATACTGGTCCATATACATCAGTATAATATATACTGGTCCATAACAGTATTTTTATTTATTTATTAATATATACTGGTCCATATACATTAGTATAATAGGTAAGAACAAAAAATTTTATTGTTATGAAATATATTTCAATGATGCTAAAAAAAAAAAGTGAAATAAGGGAAACAAATCCTTTGTTTTAGGGATATCCATATTGAAATGAGGGGAAAAATATACTAAGAGGTTGTTTAATTGGGAAACAAGTTAATCGAAAATAAATTATTTTGAATTTAGTTATTCAAAATGTTACTTTATTTTTAATAAGGGATAAGAGATAAATAGTTCGGAAATAAATTATTAGATGAGTTTAAAAAGCTAAGTGCCATAATATTTTTAATATCTAAAAAAAATAAAAAAAATAAAAAAAATAAAAAAAATAAAAAAAATAAAAAAAATAAAAAAAATAAAAAAAATAAAAAAATTTTTTTAAAAAATATTTATATGTAATCTAAAAAGATCGTAAAATAGAGGATGATGAGATGAGTGCCGGAGTCGGGCGACTGAGAGGATTAGGCCTAAAGCTAAGACTTTATTAAAAGGTTATAAATTATTAGAAAAATTATAATTTCAAACATGATTCATGTTTTATATCTTCGACATATATTTGAATCCTAGAAGAAAACAAAAATACTACTATAAGAATTAAAAATTTCACTTTTTCACAGTTTTTTTAAAGAAGACAGTGAGTTAGAAAAATAGAACTTGGTTTTGGAAATTGATAACTCCATAAAATAATACAATTTCTATTATTTCAATTTATTCCTTCTAATGTTTGAGAACTTGAAAAATGCAAAATGAATGTAATTTATGAGAATGAAATAAAAAAGAATATAGATATTAAAATGTAAAATTAAATCATCTACACCATCAATCACACAGGCTAAATAATTCTCATTTTTTAAAAATAAAATAAAATAAAGATGATGTATTTTTACCACATATATTCATTTTTAAGGAATATTACCATAATTAATTTATTTTTAATAAGAAAGTTAGGGCTTTAAAAATATGACGGCCTAAAACCAGTGCTAACGTGGTTTTATCATCGAGCTGTCACCTGGGGTGATTGCCATTATGGAAATGGGAGAAGACAATAATAAGTTTAAAATATAATTTATGGAACTTATTTTTTATATTTTTATTAAAAAAGTATTTTTTAAATTTTTAAAGAATTTGTTTTCATAGAAACAATTAATATTTTAAAATAAAACTTAGAACATTAAAAAATATTTTCATCCATATCAAATATATTCTTAGCGCAAATACATAAATATTTGCCACAATCAGTTTTTCCTATATATATCATTGGAAGAAAATGGACCAAATTCCATATATAGCTTTCATTCTGCTGATAATTATATCTTAAAATAAATAATGACTCTAAAAATATAATAATAAGTTTCTTTTATTTTTGTTGGATAAACAAACATGGATCTTTTAGGTTGCTCATGAATAGCATTATCTCAGTGCAGCTTGTATATTCTTCCACCTAAAATGTTTAGGAGGATTGATTCAAGTTATTTTCCACCTCTTGCACAGATATATCAACATGTTTCAAAATCAATAACATGTAATCGATGGAAATCTTACGAGTGTATTAGGAAAGATGGTGTGTATACAATCTTTATTTTATCTTATAAAGATAAAAAATTTATTTTGGATAGATCCTCGACTACTCAAGTAAATCAAATTAAAATAATTTCTAAATATAATCTATAATTAAACTATAATATTGTGGTTATGCGGCAAAAAAAAAAAGAGAAAATTTCAAATAAAAACCCAAAGGTGGTACCGAGTGAGAGGAGGCCCAGCACCACCAAAAGATATATATATATATATACAAGAAATTTAAGGAAAAAAGAGATATTATTTTTTTAAACATACAATAATATTTTTACGATCGTGAGGATGTTATTTAAGATAAAATATGAAGGTTTAGTTAAAAAAAATTCAAATATAATAATGTGTTGTATTTTTCTTTTAGAAGAATTAAAAAGTTAAGTGTATTAAATTACAGGATATCAAAGAAAGAGCTAATAAAAACTTCTTTTTTGTGTGTGTGTGTTGTACATTAATGATGACTGGTAATTCATGTTTCAATTTATGTGTCTTACTTTTTTAAAAAAAAATTGTTTAACAAAATATCAATCTTTTTATATATAATAAGTTTTTTATTCTAACATAAACATCAATCTTTTTATATTTAATAAGTTTTTAATTCTAATATTTTCATTTATTCTTAATAACACTCTTTTAAAAGAATGACACAACATGTTAAAGATCGTCAGATTTAAGGGGGTAGTTTCATATGTAATACCCAATTATATATGATTTAGAAAAATTCTTAAATTTTTGGTTCAATCAAACAAAGACATGTAAAATGAACCAGATGGTAAATAAAAATCCTAGTTCACAATCTTCAAAATTATAGTACCAATATAGGTTAGTGAGAGTTTGCATATATAACACATATAAATTAAGGAGAATGAACTTACATGGGCCTGGATCATGAACATGTTTTTGTATTGATCAGACGAGAGTTGGGCAGACACAATCTGAATGTTATGTTTCTCCAAAACATAACAAATGGTACTGAAATGAGCAGGCTTTTTGGGACAACATATACTGATATGTGCCTCTTCTCCACAAATATTCAGTACCATATTTGGTGAACTCCATGTCTGAAAACCAGTAGTTGGAATGTTGTTCATCAAAAGGGGAGTAAAGGTAGGTGTTATAGCAGCTGAGTTACCAGCAGATCCTTGATCAGCCAAAAATTGCTCCCTCCCAACACTTNCAACATAGGTTAGTGAGTATTTGAATATATAACACATATGAATTAAGGAGAATGAACTTACATGGGTCTAGATCATGAACATGTTTCTGTAATGATCAGATGAGAGTTGGGCATACATAATCTCAATGTTATGTTTCTCCAAAACATAACAAATGGTACTGAAAAGAGCAGGCTTTTGGGGACAACATACACTAATATGTGCCTCTTCTCCACAAATATTTAGTATCACATTTGGTGAACTCTATGTCTTAAAACCAGTAGCTGAAACATTATTCATCAAAAGGGGAGTACTTGTAGGTTTTATAGCAACTGAGTTACTAGCATATCCTTGATTAGCCAAAAATTGCTCCCTCCCAACACTTGGTAATTTTATGCCAGCTTGAAGCCTTTCTTGCTTCTGTTCTTCAAGCGTTCGAAGAGTATTTTTGCAGTGTTTTTATGTAGCTCACTGCTTCATCAAGAATTGTGCTCTTGTCAGCCTGCATGTAGCGATCAATAATGGAGTCAGGATTTTCACTAAGCGATTTTAAAAATTAAATATGAAGAAGTAAACACACACGAAGAAGTCAAGTTACCAACCTAGCCAATCTATCCTTCATATAAAAATTAATTGGAATCCAACTCTCACCAGTAAGGTGAAACTTCAGATAGTCAACTAATTAAGCTACTAAAATTCTCTATATAAAAATTAATACATAATGAAGATCTTTTATTATCTGGATTAAGAAAATGCATATAAATTCTGAATGGATTTAGAATATGTTGAAAGCTTCACATTTTTAAGCAAGAAGATTCATTTAGTCAATAAGAAAAAAACAAAGAAATGTGTGGAATCTTTTGTATATTTATATGCGGAAAAACACGAAGTTCTATATTATTTTTTCCTTCACTTTTCTTTTTTATAAACAAAGTGCAATCTTATTATTCTATTTTTAGATATAACATATAGATACAAATAACAATAAGGGGAATATGTATATCACAAGTGAATTTAATCAGATACAATTGAGGATCTATCAAAAATAATCTCTCTATCCCTACCATAAAGATATGGGTAAGGTGTGCGTACATCTTACTCTCTTGATACTCCATTTATATATGAGATTTCACTGGATATTTTATTTCCATAGAGTTGAGAATCTATTAGAAACAACTTGTGTACATCTTATCCTCTTCAAATTTCATTTATGAAATTTTACGAATTTGTTGTTGTTGTTATATTTGTTCTTTGGAGAAAATCAATTTACATTTGCACAGAATCATATCTCCTTTGGTAAGATTTTCTTAATTAAGATTTACTCGATTTAGAAAGGTTGGAATAATAGAACTATCACATAAGCAATTTCCAAAAAAGAACCAAATAAAGAAGTAAATTTTAACGATCTTACAAGTTTCTATTCGATCTAAATGTCTTTTTCATCTTTATTTTTTAAGGAATTGGTTAGGTTTAATAAGGTTATGACAGACAATAAAAAAAAGAAACAAATAAATAAATTTGAGATAGTCATGACTCATGAATTCTATTTAGTTACCTCTACTTGATTCTCCCT
>JACEIK010000395.1:176064-186959 GCA_018107945.1 Datura stramonium | reverse complement strand
AACTTTAGAATTCAAACTTAAAATAATTTATTTTGAATTTAAAAAGATAAAACAACTCATTTTTAATTTAAAAAGTAGCTCATTTTGTAAGTAAAAAAATAGCCCATTAATTAGGCCCATAACCGAAAAAATCGAATTAGAAAAATCGAACCAAACCGAACCGAATTAGTTTGGTTCGGTGTTCGGAACACTAAATGAAAAACTGAAAACCGAAAAAACCAAATCGAAATTTCAAAAAACCGAACCGAAAACCGAATGCCCACCCCTAGGCATAACGGAAATGTAAACATAACATATCATAGCATAACATTCGGAAGTACTAGACATATATACAAGCTGAGTACTACATGCGGTCTGAAAGCCTCTATCATGTAAAATGGGTTGATGGGATAACATCCCCACTAACTCGGCCAAACTGAAACAAAAGAACAACATAAATATCTAGTCATATGGCCCTCGGAACATGAGGACTCACCAATAAAGCTGAAAGCTACTCCGGGATGAACTAAGGGTGAAGATGAGCCTGAGAGTCAGGTCCTGTATCATGAAATGATAGAGCATAGAAAGTATGCGGTCAGTACGTGGAATGTACCGAATATGCAAGGTAAGTAAAATAGACATTTAAAATATATAAAAACAAATAAAACATCATAAGAGTAGGACATCATGCTCATATCATAATTATCGCAACATAGCATAAGGCTCAAGGTTTTTGAAACATTCATAGTACATTCGTAATCATAATCATGAGAGAAAAGCTGTATTGAACATAACTTGAACCAATATACATAATCATAAACATGCATAAATCATGAGGAATAGTGGGAGATTCTTATAACGGACATACCCCACATGAGCACACACATAGTCCGACTTATAAACCTAGTCGGGAGGCCGTTCGTACCTTGCCAAGGGTATACCACCATGAAAAGGGCCATTTGGGCCGGGGACAGTCACAAGGGAGGTCTCAATATATCCTACGGTGGCACACAGTTTATGAGATCCTGGGCCGAACCTATGCCCCAAACTTACTCGGTGTTAAATACTACTCCCAAAACATATATAGTGTTCATAGTATAATATGCATGCAATCATGGGCTAGTTAAATCATGATAATCATAAACATACTTGTACATACGTGAACTAACCATGGCATAGGGTCCGTGAGTCGGCCAAAACATAATTCATAAATTATAGGGTTCATGCATACTTGTGGATCATACATATATCTTGTAAATCATCAAATCATAATGGGTATTTGAATAAATTCATATTTCAAACCATAAATCATTCCGAGCTTGTAAATATCAATAATTGAAGTAAAGATCATAAACCGATTTATCATAAATCTTACATAGTTAGACTCAATCTAGTAGAAATCGAAATCAATAATTTTATAATCAAAATATTTATAAAATCTGATCAAAATTCATAAAGTATGCTGTAAATCATAATTTAGAACAACCAATTGGTAAATCATTAAAATGCCACAAGATTTGAATTAAAACCCCATGATATTTTTGGTAAATTTTTCATAAATTGATGGTGATTGGGCATGGGTGTGAATACGGAAACATCCATTCGTAATCCTACATACCTGGGTAAGATCAGATTTTAAAGTTCCTTGAATGCCCAAGGGAGAATTGATGGAGAAAGCTTGAGAATAGGCTTTATTTCTCTAAAATCTTCCTAACTTGCATGCATTGGAATGAATATAATTAGAGGGATTTAACCTATCTTATCATGCCCAGAAAAATACATAAAATGATGTAGTTTAAGTATAGGAAGGTCGAAAATACCCTCAATAAAAATTTCCTGAAAGACTGCATTAGGTGAACCAACGGACGATCCCACGAGTCGTTACATGATACCACGACTCATGGTATCGAGTCGTTGGATCCACTGCCTCAATTCACACTTTCAGATTCATTTCCATGACTCGACAGGATGAGTCGTTGCTTCAAATGACGGGTTGTTAGATCGACCGTTGTTAGCTCCTGAAAACCCTGAGCTTCCAACGAGTCATGGTATCTATCCGTTAAGTCCACTGGAAATCTGGCAACCCAAATCACGACTTGTGACAACGGGTCATCACATTTCACCATGAGTCGTTAGATGATCCGTTACTTCCCCAACTACCAAGGTCCAGTTCTACCCACGATTACAAACAACGCCTCGTTGTTCTAAGCAACGAGTTGTTACATCATCAGTTGTATCCACTATCACTAGGACTCTCCTTACCATGACTGCTAACAACGACTCGTGGTTCCCAACCACAAGTCATTAACCGTCTGTCCTGCACACTTTTCTCCAGTTTTCAGCCATCTTCCATTTTTGATCCCGGGTTTAATCTTAGGCACTTTCGGGGTATTACAGCATATCCCCCTTGGGAACTTTCATCCTCGAATATTGGAAACAAGCAGAAAAAAAAGACATGCAATCCTTACACCCAAATACTGATCATTTAAACCGAAACTAACGGAATGACTACCTCCGCTTCATACCACATAACTAAACTGATTTCATGATTCACATGCACATCCATGTACATATAAGAAACTGGAACACATGAACTGAATATGAAAACTAAATAGAGTTTTAGGGCAAAACTGATACCTCAAGTCGGAACTGAGCCGGTAGAGAATAAATGTGGGTATTTTTCCATCATATCCGCTTCGGCTTCCCACGTATCTCCTTCAATACACTGATTCCTCCATAATACTTTAACTGAAGCTACTTCCTTGTTCCTTTGTCCATCTAATATTTCCACCGGAACCTCCTCATAGCTAAGGCTATCCTTTACACCAACACTATCCATCGGGACTACTAGAGCTGGATCTCCCAAACATTTCTTCAAAAGCAATACATGAAACACAGGATGCACGGAAGATAACTCTGAGGGCAACTCCAACTCATTCGCCACCTTGCTAACTCTTCTCATAATCTAGTATGGGCCTACATAGAGGGGACTGAGTTTTCCTTTCTTTCCAAACCGCATCACTCCCTTCATGGGAGATACCTTCAGAAATACCCAATCGTCCACTTCGAACTCCAATTCTCTCCTTCTTACATCGGCATAGGACTTTTGGCTATTCTGGGCGGTTTGCAGCCTGTCTCTTATCAATTGAACCTTCACCATAGAATCATGAACTGAATCTGGTCCTATCATAGTTGCCTCACCAACTTCAAATAATTCGATGGGCGATCTACACCTCCACCCATAAAGATCCATGAACGGGCCATCTGAATGCTGGAGTGATAGCTGTTATTGTAAGCAAACTCAATCAGGAGCAAGTGATCATCCCAGCTACCTTTGAATTCCATAACGCATGCTCTCAACATATCTTCAAGAGTCTGAATTGTTCGCTCCTCTTGACCATCCGTTTGCGGGTTAAATGTTGTGTTGTGTTTAACCTGAGTCCAAAGCCTTCTTAGGACTGACCTCCAAAATTGGGAGGTAAATTGAGTACCTTGGTCTGAAATGATGGACAAGGGAACTCCATGCAATCGAACCAACTCCCAGATATATAGCTGGGCATAATCCTCCGTTGAGTCCATAGTTTTGACCGATAGAAAATGAGCAGCTTTTGTCAACTTGTCTACCACCACCCAAATAAAGTCATACTGTCGACGAGTACGAGGTAGCCCTATTATGAAATCCATGTTAATCTCTTCCCGCTTTCAAGTGGGAATGCTAATATCCTGAAGTACTCCTCCCGGCCTTTGATGCTCAACCTTTACTTGCTGGCAGTTCCGGCACTTGGTTATGAATTCTGCAATATCCTTCTTCATGCCATTCCACCAATAAATCTCCCGTAAATCACGATACATCTTGGTGGCACTTGGATGAATAGAATACCTGGATCCATGAGCCTCATGAAACACCCAGCTCCTTGAGTTATCAACATCTGGAACACATAGGCGACCCTGGTACCGAAGCACACCATCTCCCCTTGGGAGAAGACCTCCACCTTCTGACTTCGAATGGCTTCCTTCAATTTTACCAAAATCGGGTCCTCATCTTGTCTAGCTTTTACGTCAGTCACCAAGGATGATTCTGACCCATTCTGGACAACAACGCCGCCATCGGCCGAGTCAATCAACCTAACTCCCAACCTTGCAAGACGATGCACATCTTTCACCAGCCCATTCTTTCCTTCATCCACATGGGACACACTTCTCATATAGAGTCTACTAAGTGCATCTGCTACCACATTATCTTTACCCGAATGGTAAGAAACACTCATATCGTAGTCTTTGAGTAGCTCCAACCACTTTCTTTGCCGTAGATTGAGATCTTTCTGGGTAAAAAAATATTGTAAGCTCTTGTGGTATGTAAACACATCCACATGGACCCCATACAAGTAATGCTGTCATATCTTCAATGCGAACACCACATCAGCCAATTCAAGATCATGGGAAGGGTAATTCTTCTCATGGACTTTCAACTATCTCGAGGCGTACGCTATCACTTTCCCATGCTGTATCAATACACACTCGATTCCGATTCTTGAAGCATCATAATACACCACGAAACCATCCGTACCCTCGGGTAGGGTCAACACCAGTGCTGAAGTAATTCGAGTCTTTAACTCTTGGAAGCTCTTCTCACAAGCCTCCAACCATTGAAACTTCACCTTCTTCTGAGTCAATTTGGTCAAAGATGCTGCAATGGATGAAAAACCCTCAACCAATCTCTAGTAGTAGCTAGCTAGGCCCAAGAAACTCCGAATATTTGAAGGATTCACTAGTCTAGGCCAATTCTTCACAGCCTCAATTTTCTGAGAATATACTTTTGTGCCTTCGCTTGACACCACATGGCTAAAAATTCTATGTGTTCAACCAAAACTCGTATTTGCTGAAGTTGGCATGCAATTAGCGATCCTTGAAAGTCCGAAGCACTACTCTCAAATGAGCAGCATGCTCCTCCTTGCTCTGAGAGTATATGAGGATGTCATCAATGAACACGATCATGAACATATCCAAATATGATTTGAACACCCTATTCATCAGGTCCATAAAAGTGGAAGGAGCATTTGTTAGTTCAAAAGACATAACTACAAACTCATAATGACCATACCGCGTTCTGAAGGCTGTCTTTGGGATATCGCACTCCCGAACTCTGAGTTGATGGTACCGAGACTTGAGATCTATCTTTGAGAAACACTTGGCACCCTGAAGCTGGTCAAACAAATCATCAATCCTGGGTAAAGGGTACTTGTTCTTGAAGGTGAATTTGTTTAATTGCCAATAGTCAATGCACATGCGAAGTGAATCATCCTTCTTCCGGACAAATAAAATTGGTGCATCCCATGGAGACTTGCTCGGTCGAATGAAACCTTTATCTAACAGGTCCTTCAACTGATCCTTCAACTCCTTTAGCTCAGTCAGAGCCATCCTATTAGGAGGGATAGAGATAGGCTGCGTGTCGGGTAGGAGGTCAATACTAAAATCAATTTCCCTCTCGGGAGGAACACCTGGTAAATCATCAAGAAATACTTTTGGGTACTCACGCACCACCGAAACTGACTGGACAGTTAGGGTCTCGGACTCAACATCCTTAAACCTAACTAGATGGTACATGCAACCCTTAGAAATCATTTTTTGGTCTTAAGATAGGAAATGAAACGACCTACAGGTATAGCAGAACTACCCTTCCACTCCAAGACTGACTCACCCGGAAAATAGAATTCCACTGCACGGGCTCTACAATTAACAGAAGCATAACACACATACAACCAATCCATGCCTAGAATAATATCAAAGTCAGTCATGGCTAACTCTAAGAGGCCTGCGGAGGTTACTTTATGCAATATAGTGATCGGACATCCTCTATACACTCGCCTAGCTACAATAGAATCACCAACAGGAGTAGAAACTGAAAATGGTTCTGACAGGGTCTCGGGACTAACTCCAAATCTACTAGAAATGTAAGGAGTCACAAAAGACAAGGTAGCTCCCGGATCTAAAAAAGCATAAACATCAATATGAAAAACTCGCAACATACTAGTGACCACATCCGAGGAGACCTCCTGCTCCTGGCGAGATGCTAAAGCATAGAACTTGTTTTGGCGCTAATCATCGGCTGAACTAGTCGGGGCACCCTGCCGAGAGGGACGCTGGAATGGCTGAACTGGCTGCTAGCATACGGGCTCCGCCGCCCCCTAATCTGGCTGAAGGGAAATCCTTGAGCCGGTGTCCGGGTTTTCCACACCCGAAGCAAGCATCTACACTGACTAGGGACCTTCCTAGGTGATTCTTGTTGCACCCCGCACAAGTTGGAAAAGTGCACTCTAATTGCATGCTGCCCTGCCCTCTTGAATCTGGAGCACCATTCCTCCGATCCCATCGGGATCTAAATGGTGTACTGGCGGATGATGGTGCTAGAGCAATGGACCTGGGATGAGATTGCGGGCATTGTCCACCCCCCGATCTGGCCTGAGAAGTCCCATAATTGTCTTTCCTGGATCTCTTAGCCTCTCTCTGCCTCTGACAAACTGCCTCCATCTGCTGGGCATGTAACACTATGTGGAGAAAGTCTATATCCCGATGCAACATGGCAATCCTACAATCCTTGTCCAGGTAGTCCGCCACTCCATGCACAAATTGGCTCACTTGAGCCCTCTGATCCGCCACCAACTCTGGTGCATACTTGGATAGACGGGTGAACTCCAAAGCGTACTCCTGAACTGACATGTCACCCTGCTTCAGGTTAACAAAATCAGACGCCTTCAGTTCCCTCATCTATCGAGGGAAGAACCGATCCAAGAATGTTGCATGAAACTCTTCCCAACCTATAAGTACTACACCCACTGCCCTAGCATCCCTCCACTATTTGAACCATATATGCGCCACCCCTTTTAGCTGGTAGGAGGCCAAATCAACACAATCTCCATTTGTCATCCCCATAACCTGGGTGATCTTTAGAATCTCCTTGATGAATTCGTATGGATCCTCATCCACCTTGGACCCAAGGAACTCTGGCGGGTTCATCCTTAAGAAATCTCTGATCCGAGCCGCTGCCACATTGCCATTTTGTGGAATATGCGCAATAACTTGGTGGTTGGCCTGAGCGGTCAAGGCCTGCGCCAACATCTGGATAGTTGCTCGAAACTCAGCGTGGGCAACTGGCTCTAGTTCCTGGGGCTCCTGAACAGGTGGGGCTTGCTGATGCCCATGACCATTTCCATCTTCATGGCCTTCACCTTTTTCATTTCTTCCGTTCACTCTTCGAGGAGCCATGATTCTGCAATCGTGAATAGCACGAATTAAAAGGATAGAAAGACTTTTCATAGCACGACATAGATCATGAAAGAAGGGAATATTTTCTAAACGTCTCGTAGCCTCTTCATCATAAGTGTGGCACACTTCACACCCATGAAAAAGACTCTACTCAATGCGACTTTCAGACACCCTAGGAAACTTCAAACCTATAGCTCTGATACCAAGTTTATCACGACCCGAACATAGATTCTGATCGTAACATGGGACAAGGAACCCCGAGAGGCCCCAAGTCTACCCATGACATAAGTATATCTAACGTTATATCACTTAATGCGGAATACTGAACATAAGACATAACAGAAACGTAAACATAACATATCATAACATAACATTTGGAAGCACTAGACATACATACAAGTTGTGTACTGCATGCGGTTTGAAAGCCTCTATCATGTAAGATGGGTTGATGGGACAACATCCCCAACTAACCCGGCCAAACTGAAACAACAGAACAACATAAATATCTAGTCATACGGCTCTCAGAACATGAGAACTCACCAATAAAGTTGAAAGCAACTCTGGGATGAACTAAGAATAGAGATGAGCCTGAGAGCCGGGTCCTGTATCATAAAATGATACAGCATAGAAAGTAGAGGTCAGTACGTGAAATGCACCGAGTATGCAAGGTAAGTAAAACGAAAATTTAAAATATATAAAAACTAATAAAACATCACAAGAGTAGGATATCATGCTCATATCATAATTATCGCAACATAGCATAAGGCTCAAGGTTTTCAAAACATTCATAATACATTTGTAATCATAATCATGAGAGAAAAGTTGTATTGAACATAACTTGAGCCAATATACATAATCATAAACATGCATAAATCATGAGGAACAGTGGAAGATTCTTATAACGGACATACCCCACATGAGCACACATGGAGTCCGACTTGTAAACCTAGTCGGGAGGCTGTTCGTACCTTGTGAAGAGTAGAACCATGAAGGGCGTGATATCAACATAAAAATGGCCATTTAGTCTAGGGACATTCACAAGGGAGGTCCCAACATATCCTACAGTAGCACGTAGTTTATGAGATCCGGGGCCGAACCTATGCCCCGAACCTACTCGGTATTAAATATTACTCCTAAAACATATATAGTGCTCATAGTATAATATGCATGAAATTATGGTATAGTTAAATCATGATAATCATAAACATACTTGTACATACGTGAACTAGCCATAACATAGGGCCCGTGAGTCAGCCAAAACATAATTCATAAATCATAGGATTCGTGCATACTTGTGGATCATACATATATCTTGTAAATCGTCAAATCATAATGGGTATTTGAATAAATTTATTTTTCAAATCATAAATCATGCTGGGCTTGTAATATCAACAATTGAAGTAATAATCATAAACCGATTTATAGTAAATCTTACATAGTTAGACACAATTTAGTAGAAATCGAAAACGATAATTTTATAATCAAAATTTTGTAAAATCTGATCAAAATTCATAAAGTATGCCGTAAATCATAATTTAGAACAATCCATTGGTAAATTATTAAAATGCCACAAGATTTGAATTAAGACCCCATGAGATTTTTGGTAAATTTTTCATATATTGACGGTGATTAGGTATGGGTGTGAATGGAAATAACCCATTCGTAACCCTACATACTTGGGTAAGATCAGATTTCAAAGTTCCTTGAATACCCAAGGGAGAATTGGTGGAGAAAGCTTGAGAATAGGCTTGATGTCTCTAAAATCTTCCTTACTTGCATGCATGAGAATGGATATAATTAGAGGGACTTACCTATCTTATCATGACCAAAAAAATACATAACATGACGTAGTTTAGGGCCCTAGAGCATAGGAAGGTCGAAAATACCCTTAATGAAAATTTCCTGAAAAACTGCACTAGGTAAACCAACGGATGATCCCACGAGTCGTTACATGATACCACGACTCGTGGTATCGAGTCGTTGGATCCACTGCCTCAATTCACACTTTCAAATTCCTTCCCACGACTCGACAGGATGAGTCGTTGCTTTAAATTATGGGTCATTAGATTGACCATTGTTAGCTCCTGAAAACCCTAAGCTTCAGCTCGTAACGAGCCTCACCATGACTCGTGGTTGCTTCCAATGAGTCGTGGTATCTATCCATTAAGTCCACTAAAAATTTGGCAACCCAAACCACAACTGGTGACAACGGGTCATCACATCTCACCACGAGTCGCTAGATGACCTTTTACTTCCCCAACTATCTAGGTCCAGTTAGACCCACAATTACAAATAACGATTCGTTGTTCCAAGCAACGAGTCATTATATCATCCGTTGTATCCACTGTCACCAGGACTCCCTTTACCATGACTACTAACAATGACTCGTGGTTGCCAACCACGAGTTGTCACACCATCCATCCTGCACACTTTTCTCCAGTTTTCAGCCATCTTCCATTTTTGATCCCGGGTTTAATCTTAGGCACTTTTGGGGTATTACAAGAACCCTAGCTTCTTTCTTGATAGAAAATCCAACATTGATATTTTTTAAGAGGGTGAGAATCTAGGCTAGGTTAATCCGTTTAATCTGGCCTTAAGAAAGGCCAAAACGATGTCATTTAGGAGTTAGAAGCATAGAAGTTTACTAAAATGCCCCCCAAATAATCGAATTATAACCTGCAACTGGCAGTTACCATGACCAACAATACGGGTTGTAGTTGGTCGTAGTTTGATTATACGACTCGTACTGAGGTTTGTACAATGCCTGATGCTGCTTCACTAAACTACTCATAACTTTTTACTCCAAACTCCGATTGACGAGCCGGATTTGTTGGAAAGAAGACTCAAAGGACTTCTATTTAATATGCTGAATCACCCAAAAATACTTTGTAAAAATAAATCTATGGTCATTTGAAGTTGACCCTTGCAAGAACTTATATGAAAACCTAATCGGTAAAAAGGCCCTAAACTCAAGTTTGTGCTAGAGGTTCCTTATGACCTTAATTTGCATCCAATGCACTTTTTATACTTAATAATTGATCTTAACACCTTATTTTCATAAATTCTTTGGGTTCAGGTCTATCCACATACCTAGAAAGGTTCCGAACTTAGCCTCAAAGTCCGAGGCATTACAATATCTCCTCCCACAACTGAAATAATGATTTGTACCATCATATTACGACTTGTACCACAAGTCGTACCACCAACCTACGACTCATGGTTTCCTCCCATGACTAATGAGCCCTCTTTTCCCCCAACTCTCTGAATATTTCTACGACTCGTACCATGACCCATAACTCCATCCTATGAGTCGTACCATTACCCGTACAAGCATTCACCTGATAACTGTAAAGACCTGCTATGACTCCTGGCCATGGGTAGTACCCACATACTACACCTCGTAGTGGGGATTCGTGGTTGGGAAACAATTGCTCTGATCTAGACCATGGGTCTTCCGACAATCCGTACTACCAACCTACGACTCGTAGGTTGAGTCGTACTGAGGCAATGTTGCAGATTTTTTTGCTGAACACATTCCAAATCCTTATTTTAATTTTGAAAAATTTTGGAGTGTTACATTAAGTTAGTGTAACATATAATCTAATTGCTCTATTATGTTATATCTTCACTTTAATTCATGTCATATTTCTATT
>JACEIK010000395.1:96706-107469 GCA_018107945.1 Datura stramonium | reverse complement strand
ATATAAAAGAATTTTAACTATATTCCTTTTTAGTCTTTTAAAATAGAAAGAGTTGTGTATCTATAATAAAATTTTATATATACATGAAATAGATTGCACATATAATTGATATATGCATTTAGTTGATGTATACTTTTATAATTTGATTAAAAATATATATTGATTATGATAGGGTAACTTCACTATGTATACGTAAATTGATGGTTTTTATATACATTATTTGTATACATAAAGTCTATTGCATATATAACGATCCGTCCGATCGTTATAGAGCCTTGATGACATTAGCGTAATGATTTAAAATTTTGCGGACAGCAAGATCGTCGTGGCGAACGATCCTTCACCATAGCGGTACTGCTGCAACAAAAATGTACCGGTGCAGCGATGTCGCGAGGTAGAAATCTAGTTTAAGTTAGAATTTCGGGATCTTTCACCAATTATCCTAAGGCACAAAGTTTGAGAGCTCTGGTGGGAATTTTCAAGGGATAGAGTAGTTTCTTATTCCAATGTAAGATTTCTTTGTTAATCCTTCCATCTTATGATTCTCTAACACTAAAATTAAAGATGGTCTTTAGTGGTGAATCTCTAGCTAAGAATCCTACGTTTTTTAAAACTAGGGCTAGGGTTATGGAAATGATTGGATGTTGATTTCTAAGCCTAGAGGTGACAAATTAACACTTTCTAGAGTGAATGTGATTATAGAACGATGTTTTGGCGATAGTTTGAGACCTAGAATTCGGTGAATTGAAACCCTCAATCTTAAAAACTGTTTTAAGAGGGTTAGAGGAGTAAAAAATTCATGAACTAGAGTTGAATGATAGTTGTAGATTTGGGTTGTGATAACTTAGCCTATGATTATCGAAATAGTCCGTAACAACGGGTAGAATGGAGTGGGTTGAGTTTTCAAACCCTTTAATTGAAAAAGTAGCCTATTGATTGATTCCTCGATATCTTATTTCTAGACTTGGAACATTCTGAGGTGTTGACAAAAGGAAATCTTCCGTCGAGTAGATGCATGTTCCAGTTCGATGATCCAGGTAGGTTATGACTTACCTTTGTGTTAGACTATAATTATTGAATCGTATACGTGTATACTATTGATGTACACTCAATGAGGATAGAGGGATCATAAAATATGGTGATTTGATAAAATACTTGTAGTGACGTAACTATAAAAGTGGAAGATTTATCCTAACGACGAGAATACGTGGATACGTAAAACCTAATTGATGATTAATAATGGGGGATGCACTCTTAATGTGATGTTTTTGATGAGTACTCTTGATTGGATAATTCTTGATAATGTGTTCTTGATGTTATAATTTTGGTAGTGGAGTCTTGAGGTGATATTCTTGATAGCAGGTGTTGATTACATGTGATTGTGATTGTTCTTGATAGTATATTTTTATGGCGCATTTAATAGTATAAATTATGAATATATCCTTGTGCAAGTGTTGTATAAAAGAAGAGGAGCAAGAATGAAACAAGATGAATAAACCCAATGGGGTTATGTGAACTTGTTGGTGCTCCTTTATAAGCCATGAATGAGAAGGTGAATTAGTGATATAAATTAACTAGCTTAGAATGAGTCTGAGTTAAGGAAAGAACAAGTAATTATAAGAAATCGTAGTTAACTAGGTTGAGTGATTTATACTCGATTTTATCTAATTAATCTTATGTGTTGCTGAATTGATGTCACGCCCCGAGCCTACACCCTGGACTTAACATGGTACTTGAAATCACAAGTGACCCAAAGTCAACCACTGGTCTATTATACAATGGTATTCTGAGTAAAACATGCATAGTGGAAGCTTTGAAACATTAATATAAATCAATTTATGAAAGATAAAATGGAAGCATAAAGTTTAATACATCTGAAGTCATGAAATTAACTCTATGTTTGAAAGCCCTCTAACTGATGAGTTGCAGGGACAAGCCCCTAGATAACTCTAAGTCTAGCTAATAATAATGACTAACTAAAAAAATGAAATACAGCCCTTGAATGATGAGGACTCACACTTCAACTGCGGCGAAGGAGGATCTAAATCGCAACGGCTAATGATGCTGAGTCTGGGAACCTGTAGTTGTATCATGAAACGATGCAGCATAAAAGTATGCATTAGTACTTTGAATATACTGAGTAAGTGGGAGAAAAAATAATTGAATATAAAGTCTGAACTGAAATGACGTGCAATGACCAACAAGTAAACTGAACTGAACTACTGAAGTAAACTGAAATGGTCAAGATGACCTGTCTGATGGTCAAAGACATGTCCTAAGTCTAAAAGTCCTGAGTCTGAAATACTGTACTGAACTGGGCTAAACTGATAGAACTAGAACTAAACTGAGCTGTTTATTTTGGACTGGACTGGACTGACTAGTGGGAGAGTCTATAATCGACATATAACCACGTGAGCTAGACGTGGAGTCCGATGTACATATCCCACCGGTAGGACCCAATATATCTTGCTAGGGTATAAAGACATGAATTGGGTGATCACAAAGTAACCTACGCTGGAACCCCGGCCGGCTCGGTGCTAAGTCCTACTCCCACTGAAAAACCTATGCTGAACTACTAGGCTGATAGCTCGAAACTGGGGTCCAAGGCTAGTCAGGAACATATAACTGAAAGTACCCTGAGAGTCTTATCGGGCCTGATTCTGAAACTGGGTTCTAGATTGGTCAAAGCTGCTTATCTGGAAGCATCGTAACCGTCTAAAAACAAATTGTAAACTGAAATGGGGTCCTGGGACTAGTCAGAGCTATATATCTAAAATGTCATGACCGCCTAATGGACTAATAAACTGGATTCTGAGTTTTATTCTGATAACTGGGAGGCACCACTAACACCTCGAGAAAAGACTAAGTCAAACTGATTAGTTGAAAAGTTCTAAATAGTTCTGAAGAGGTTCTACGTTCTAACTGAACTGAACTACTAAGTAGCTAATAGAGAACTCAACTAATCCAACAACACGGGAATTCCATAATATGGAAAAATTTCAAGTATTAAAGAAAATCTTATCCAACAAGTCTAAAATCATTCTTATCAATGGAGTATTTATTCAACATATAAACAATGAGAAATACTAGAAAATTCATCCTAAATCACACTTCACAAACTAGACAAAATTTAATACGGAAATAGTCATTACTCGAAAGTTTAGGGCTTAAATTCACTTCGGCAAGAACATCAACAATTCAGGTAAGAATTGATAGAGATCATATCAATAATAAGCAAGGATATCATTCTATGTGAAATTTACGAATAATAACATGTAATTTCTTCGTATTCAAAAATTCAGGGCTAAAACTGATATGAAAACTTTGGGAGGGTTTTGGGGGACACAAGGGAAGAAAAATTTCCCTTGTTGAATTCCCCCATACCTGACTAAAAAATTTCCTGAGAAAAAGACTTGGACTGCTACAATGGAGCACAACCCTAAGCTTGCGTGAGAGTTTTCTCGAAGGACTCTTCGATGATCTTTCTGAGAATGAACGTGGGAGTGAGGGGAGGAACCGTTCAAACCCTCTAATAAGTCTGAAATTACGTATAAAACGACGTAGTTTAAAGCTTACGAGGGTAGGAAATTACTAAATATCCCTTTGAAAATCGATGGGAAAAACTGAGAGGTGACCCTAATAGGTGACCTAACGGGTCGTGGTGACTGATCATGACTCATGGTCACACCCATTGAGTACACTACCCGAAATCCCCTGTAGGTCAGCACGAGGGACCAAACGAGTCGTGTTCATCAGTCATGGACCACACTGTCTCACTTCTGAAGTTTCTAAACTAGGCTTGACCACGAGTCACATAATGAGTTGTCACCAGTGACGACGACTCATGGTGACACTCGTTAGGTGTACTGTCTAACAACTGGCTAGGACTGGTAACGGAGGATATAACAAGTTGTTACAGGTGACCACGACTCGTTGTCACCATCCGTCAAGTACACTGCCCAACCCCTTAAATTCTTGACCCCGGCCTGACCACGAGTGACTTAACGAGTCGTGGGACCTGACCACGACTCGTGAGGTCTTCCGTTGGGAGAATTGTTTCTCTCTTACCAATTCTTACTCCTCTTTTTCACGATTGACCTAACAAGTTGTTAAGTCTCACAATGACCCGTTAGGTGAGTCGTCTTGAGACATTTTCTGCAGATTTCCAGGTTTTTCTGATTTAAGTCCCGGATCTAATCTTTGAGTTTTTAGGGAATTACAATATCTCCCCCTTGAAAATATTCATCCTTGAATATTGGAAAACACATAGAAAAGCAGAGAATAACAATCAAAAATTCCAAATATTGTTCATTTAACTCCAATACTGTCGTAATGACTACCTCCATTTCAAAATATATAATTGAACTGAATTCACTTTTCATACATACATCCAAAGTCGTAAAAGAACTTATACACATGATTTGAATCCAACAACTAGATCATTTTCTAAGGCAAAACTAACATTTTAAGCTGCAACAGAGTCGGTAGAGAACAAGTGCGGGTACTTGGCCATCATATCTGCTTTGGCCTCCCATGTAGCTCCCTCAACCTGCTGATTTCTTCTTAAGACCTTGACTAAATCTATTTCCTTATTCCTTAGCTTACGAACCTGACGGTCAAGGATCTAGAATGGTACTTCCTCATATGAGAGACTATCTTTTATTCCTACACTGTCCACTACAACTAAAGTTGGATCTCCGATGCACTTCTTCAAAAGTGACACATGGAAAACCGGGTGTACAGCTGCTAGTTTTGAAGGTAATTCTAGCTCATAGGCTACATTGCCGATACGCCTCAAAATTCTATAAGGTCCCACATACCTCGGACTGAGCTTTCCCTTCTTTCCAAACCTCATCACCCCTTTCATGGGAGAAATTTTTAGGTAAACCCAGTCATCAACTGCAAACTCCAACTCTCTTCTCCACACATCGGCATAAGATTTCTGACGGCTCTAAGCTGTTTTCAATCTCTCTCGGATGTGCTGAACTTTCTGCATTGCCTCATGAACTGAGTTTGGCCCTATCAAGGTAGCTTCACCCACATCAAACCACCCTATAGGAGATCTACACCTCCTACCATATAATGCTTCAAATGGGGCCATCTGAATGCTAGAGTGGTAGTTGTTGTTGTACGCAAACTCGATAAAAGGCAAATGGTCATCCCAATTACCCTTAAAATTGATCGCGCACGCTCTTAGCATATCTTCTAGGGTCTGAATAGTCCTCTCATCTTTTCTATCAGTTTGTGGGTGGAAAGCTGTGCTGAGCTTGACCTGAGTGTCTAGTCCCTTTTGAAAGGATTTCCAGAAGTGTGAGGTGAACAGCGTTCCCCTGTCTGAAATGATAGCCAAAGGAAACCCATGGAGTCTGACTAGCTCTCGGATGTAAAGTTTGGCATAGTCCTCGACTGAGTCTGTGGTTTTGACTGGGAGGAAGTGAGTTGACTTAGTCATCCGGTCCACTACTACCCAATTTGAATCATGTTGCCAACGAGTCCGAGGTAGACCCGTATTGAAGTCCATGTTTACTTCTTCCCACTTCCAGGTGGGTATACTGATATCTTGAGTCATACCTCCTGGTCTTTGATGCTCCACCTTGACCTGCTGGCAGTTTATGCACTTGGCTATGAATTTAGCAATGTCTCTCTTCATGCCGTTCCACCAGTAAATATCCCGCGGATCGCGGTACATTTTTGTAGCACCAGGGTGAATGGAGTATCTCAAGCTATGCACCTCAGCCAGTATCTGCTGTCTTAACTCACCAACATCCGGTAAACACAACCTGCCCTGGTAACGGAGCACCCCATCTCCCCCTTGGGAGAAAGCTTCTATTTTTTTTCTGAGAGTTTCTCCCTTAAGCTTAAATAAGATGGGATCCTCATCCTGTCTGGACTTGACTTCAACTAGCAAGGATGAATCCGACCGCTTTGCATTACCACACCACCTTCGGCTGAATCCACCAACCGCACCCCTAACTGGGCTAGTCTGTGAACATCCTTCGCTAACTCCTTCTTGCCTTCCTCAATGTGAGACACACTCCCCATAGACTGTCTGCTTAGGGCTTCAGCCATCACATTGGCTTTACCTGGGTGATACAGCATACTCATGTCATAGTCCTTTAGCAACTCCAACCACCTTCTCTGACGCAGATTTTGATCCTTCTGACCCAGCACATACTGAAGACTCTTATGATCTGTAAACACATCTACGTGAGCTCCATATAAATAATGCCTCCATATTTTTAGCGCAAACACCACCACTGCTAACTCCAAGTCATGAGTGGGATAGTTCATATCATGAACTTTGAGTTGTCTGGAGGCGTAGGCTATCACTTTGCGCTGCTTCATCAGAACGCATCCTAGTTCAACTCTGGAAGCATCACAATAAACAACCAATCCATCTGTTCCTTCTGGCAAGGACAGAACTGGAGCAGTAGTGAGTCAAGTCTTCAACTCCTGGAAACTCTTCTCACACTCATCCGACCACTGAAATTTCACCTTCTTCTGAGTTAACTTAGTCAGAGGAGATGCTATAGAGGAGAAGCCTTCCACAAATCATCGGCAATACCCAGCTAAGCCCAGGAAACTCTTGAATTCAGTAGGAGAGGTAGGTCTGGGCCAATATTTCATTGCTGCTATCTTGTGAGGGTCTACTTGTATTCCTTCACCTGAGACCACATGACCTAAGAAAGTCATGGACTTTAACTAGAATTCATACTTGCTGAACTTGGCGAACAATTTGCGGTCCCTGAGTGTCTGTAATGCTAATCTTAGGTGACTTGCATGCTCTTCCTCATTTCTAAAGTATACTAGAATGTCGTCGATAAATACAATGACGAACATATCCAGATATTGCTGGAAGACCCTGTTCATCAAAACCATGAAGGTTGCTGGGGCGTTCGTTAGCCCAAAGAACATCACCACAAACTCGTAGTGACCATATCGAGTTCCAAATGTTATTTTTGGTATGTCACACTATCTAACCCTTAACTGATGGTACCCCGACCTGAGATCAATTTTTGAGAAACAACTGGCTCCCTGAAGTTGTTCAAACAAGTCATCAATCCTGGGTAGGGGATACTTGTTCTTGACTGTGACTTTGTTCAGCTGACAATAATCTATGCACATTCTGAGGGTACCGTCCTTCTTACGCATGAATAGTACTGGAGTACCCCAGGGAGAGATGTTGGGTCTGATAAAACCCTTGTCAAGAAGATCTTTTAACTGCTCCTTCAACTCCTTAAGCTCAGATGAAGCCATTCTGTAAGGAGGGATGGAGATGGAATGAGTGTCCGGGAGAAGTTCTATCCCAAAGTTTATTTCACGCTTAGGGGGAACTCCGGGAAGATCCTCAGGGAATACATCTGGGAATTCGCTGACCACAAGAACTGACTAGATAGTCGGAGTCTTAGAGTTGAAATCCTTGACCTGAACCAGATGATATATACATCCCTTGGAGATGAGTTTCTGGGCCTTAAGGTAGGAAATAAACCTACCCTTAGGTGCTGAACTGCTTCCCATCCATTCTAACACTGGTTCATTTGGAAACTAGAACTTGACAACTCTAGTTCTACACCCAACTGAGGCATAGCAGGAGCGAACAAATCCATGCTGAGAATAAGGTCAAAGTCGACCATGTCTAACTCTACGAGATAAGCTGGAATGACTTTATTCAGGACTGAGACTGTGCAGTTTCGATACACCCGGCTGGCTCTAACTGACTCACCAACTGGGGTGGAGACTGAGAATGGTTCTGAGAGGACCTCTAGACTGATATTGAACTGTACTGCTATGTAGAGAGTCATGAATGAAAGAGTGGCTCCTGGATCTAGGAGGGCATGCACGTCTAGATGAAAGAGAAGAAATATATCCGTGACTATGTCAGGTGAGCTCTCCTGATCCTGACGGGAAGACAGAGCATAGAAACTATTTTGGTGTTGATTGCCATTTGTACCTGATGTGTTGGCCTGCTAAGTTGGTCGGCCTGCTGGAGCTGATGATGTGGTAGATTGTGATCTCCCTCGCCCTGCTGACGGGCACTCCCTAAGCCGGTGTCCAAGCTATCCACAACCAAAACAGCTCTCTCGACCTTGAAGGAACTCTCCTGGGTGGTTCCTACCACACTTGGGGCAAGCTGGATACCTTTTCCCAGTACTGTGGGTCTGAGACTGAGTACCAGATGACCCACCCCTCCTATCCTGGTGGGACCAAAAGGTTGGGGCGCTGGCTGAACTGGATGTTGGGGCTCTCTGCTGCTGTTGCAGCTGCTGCTGTGGGCGGCTACTACCGCTAGACCTCTAATGATCGTAATTTGACTGGCCAGTCCTTGCCCATTTGTTCTTCCACTCCATATCCTTCAGCTTTTCTGCCTCAATCTGCTAGGCATAGACAATCAAGCTGGAGAGGTCCATATCCTTAATCAGCATTGTTGTCCTGCACTCCTTGAGGACCAGGTTCGACCCCCTTCACAAATTTCAACATGCGAGCCCTTAGCTCGACTACCATCTCTGGAGCTTACTTAGACAGCCTAGTAAACTCCATAGCATACTCCTCCACGGTTTTGTTTTCTTGTCTCAAATACATAAACTCTGCCATTTTTGCCTCCCTCAGCTCCCGAGGGAAAAATCTGTCCAAGAAAGCTGTGTGGAGCTCTTCCCACTCCACTGGTCCTGCTCCCGCTGGCCGCCCCTCTTTCCACTGGTCATGCCAGACCTGCGCTACACCTTTTAGCTGGTAGGCAGCCAGGTCAGCACTCTCAGAAGAGCTAACACCCATAATGCGGGTAATCTTCTTGATCTCATCCACGAACTCCTGGGGATCCTCCCCTACTTTGGATCACTGAAAAGATGGAGGGTTCATACGGGTGAAGTCCCGCACCCTCGCAGCTGCTGCAAACCTGTTCTTGGCTACTGGAACCATCTGTTGGTTCACCTGGTTGGTGATTGTTTGGGCTAGCAGTTAAATGGCCGCCCAAAATTCGGTGGTAGATACCAAATTATCTTGAGGAGCTGCCGAGGCTGGTGGGGCAGGTCTGTTGGCGTTACCGGACATTCTTCCATTACCGCATTTGGGAGGCATGGTTCATTGAAATGAAACAGAGCACGAGTTAGAAATGCGTTTCTAAAATTGAACTTTAACGCATGATAAAAAGTTTGAACAAAAGAGAGTTTTCCTAATAACATCTCGTAGCCTCCTTGTCATAAGTGTGGCGCGCTTCACACACATGAAATGGACTCTACTCAATGCGGCTTTCAGACGTTCCGAGGATACTCTAAACCTAGTACTCTGATACCAAGTTTGTCACGCCCCGAGACTACACCCTGGACGTAACACGGTACTTGAAGTCACAAGTGACCCCAAGTTAACCCCTGGTCTATCATACACTGGTATTCTAAGTAAAAAATGCATAGAGGAAGCTTTGAAACATTAATATAAAGAAATTTATGAAAGACAAAATGGAAGCATAAAGTTTAATACATCTGAAGTCATGAAATTAACTTTGTGTCTGAAAGCCCTCTAACTGATGAGTTGCTGGGAAAAACCCCCAGCTAACTCTAAGTCTAACTAATAATAATGACTAACTAAAAAAATTAAATAAGGCCCTTGAATGATGAGGACTCACACTTCAACTGCGGCGGCGGATGATCTGAATCGCAATGGCTAACGATGCTGGGTCTGAGAACCTGCAGCTCTATCATGAAATGATACAACATAAAAGTATGCGTCAGTTCTTTGAATGTACTGAGTAAGTGGGAGAAAACATAACTGAATATAAAGTCTGAACTGAAATGACGTGCAATGGCCAAGAAGTAAACTGAACTGAACTACTGAAGTAAACTTAAATGGTCAAGATGACCCTGTCTGATGGTCAAAGACATGTCCTAAGTCTGAAATACTATACTAAACTGGGCTAAACTGATAAAAATGGAACTAAACTGAGCTGTTTATTCTGGATTGGACAGGACTGACTAGTGGGAGAGTCTATAATCGACATATAACCACGTGAGCTAGACGTAGAGTCCGATGTACACATCCCACCGGTAGGACCCAATATATCTAGCTAGGGTATAAAGACATGAACTGGGTGATCACAAAGTCTGGGGACAATCAGGCCAAGTAATACTGTAACCTACGCTAGCAACGTAGTTTTGGGAACCTGGGTGCGCTAGAACTGGCTCGGTGCTAAGTCCTACTCCCACTGAAAAACCTATGCTGAACTACTAGGTTGATAGCTCGAAACTTGGGTCCAGGACTAGTCAGGGATATATAACTGAAAGTACCTTGAGGGTCTTATCAGACTAGATTCTGAAACAGAGTTCTAGACTGGTCAAAGCTATTTATCTGGAAGCGTCGTAACCATCTAAGAACAAACTGTAAATTGAACTGGGGTCCTGGGGCTAGTCAGATCTATATATCTAAAATGTCATGACTGCCTAATGGACCAATAAACTGGATTCTGAGTCTAATTCTGATAACTGGGAGACACCACTGACACCTAGGGAAAAGACTGAAGTCAAATTGATCAGTTGACAAGTTCTGAATAGTTCTGAAGAGGTTCTACGTTCTAACTGAACTGAACTACTAAGCAGCGAATAGAGAACTCAACTCATTTCAACAACACGGGAATTCCATAATATGGAAAAATTTCAAGAATTAAAGCAAATGCTATCTGACAAGGCTAAAATCATTCTTATCAATGGAGTATTTACTCAACATATAAACAATAAGAAATACTAGAAAATTCATCCCAAATCACACTTCACAAA
>JACEIK010000395.1:80833-91640 GCA_018107945.1 Datura stramonium | reverse complement strand
TTTAGACAAATTATAAATTGATTCACTAGTTGAATTAATGAAATAATTGAAGTGCTAAATAAATTATTTCAAAACAAACCCTCCAAAATCTCCTTTTTAAACAAGTTATACCTGTTTTACCTAAAATTTATTTTAAATTCGCTGGTAATCATATTTGAGGATTTTTTAAAGTGCCTTAACACCTTCTTTAGATAATCACCAAAACCCTTACTAGTTCTTTGATTTTATTAAAGGTTTTTTTTCCTAAATACCTCTTTAAAAAATGGTTTTCTAATTTTCATGAATAATTAGGTGATAACTCTGTGTCTTTAACAAATAGCGAAGTTATAAAATATTTTTAACGAGTTTAAAAATGGATCATAACAATGATCCTCGTATCCTGATATATATGTGTATGTATTTGATATTTTCTTTTTATTTTCAATCGGGTTTTTGTGCTTCTTTTCCTTTTTTTATAGACCTATTTTTCTGATATATAATTTGGGCCTTATGCCCGTTTTAAAAAAAATATAGGGACATTCATTAATATGATACAAATATAGCTACTTAACACGTCAGAAATGCCAAGTCACTTTTGAGATGGACAGATCACAAGTTTAGGAGCATTTTGTTACGAAGGAAAATGTGGTTAGGCCATATTACAAGCACTATTCCATTCATTTTCTGTTACTAATCTATTAATTTTCTATATTTATTAGTAAGTTGTTAAAGAGCTTTTTCTCAAAGCTTAGTGAGTAATATTAATAGGACTTATGTAATATTGGAAGATGTAATTTTTTAACGACTTGGACGTTATTACGGGATGGTTAAGGGTATAGAACACATAAAACTGGCTAAGGATGAGATAGGGAGGTCGTGAAATAAACTAAGTATAGAACTGTGCATTTTGAGTAGCTTCTGGTCTGAGGGACTGTTGCAGCGGTGGGATTTCCGCTGCAGCGAGACCGTGGTAGTGGTCAGAATTCCGTCGTGGTGAAAAATTGGAGAATAACTGTTTGGACCGCCACAGCGACCCTGTGGCCACTGTAGCGGGTCCACTGCAGTAGGAAGGTAACCACTGCAGCAGAGATGGGAATCAAAAAGTGGGTTTAAGTGGAAATTATGTGGTTCTCACCCAATTATTTCTCAAAATGTGATCAGGAGGTATAGCGGATGGGAAAACTCTCCAGAGAAATAACCTCTTCACCCAAGATAAGATTTTCGATTCTCTATCTCTAAAGTGAGTAGTTTTGATCCTAAAAGCTTTGTAGACCTCTAAAGGTGAGAATTTTGTAGAGTAAGAACCCCAGGCTATTAACTAGGGCTGAATTGTAGGGTTAGGGGGGTGAATTGGGTTGGGTTTATAAGTTTTGATCACTCTCTTAGAATCACGTGTTGGGAACAAGGGTTGCTTGGGAATTAAATTAGAATCGAGTAGAATTGAGGTTTTACTTTTGAAAAACACCCCGAAGGAGAGGGTTTGATCTGTTAGACTCTAAATTGAAGGGTAATTACCGAATTACTCTTATGTTGTAGATTTCACGCATTCCGAAGCTTTGAGGAAAGGCAAGGCTCCCGCGGAGTAGTTGAATTGTTACCTTCCAAATCGAGGTAGGTTTCAGTTTATAGGGATAGACCTATATAATGGCATGTATAGTGTGCAATATTGACATACGATTGGTCTTCGGACGTTTACGTGATATGTGAGTTTATTGTTGTTAATTTATCTTATGAACGTGACTAAGATGTGATATTGAATTGTGATGACTTATTTAAAAATTTATGTATATATGTTAATGTAATTACCTGTGATGAATTATTAGTAAAGTGATCCCACTCGGTAAATGAGAAAATTGTTAATTGATGATGGCTTACTTGAGAAGTAGATTGTAACTTTCTGTATGCTGCAATAATGCACTTGTCGTGCCTTTTATGAGAATGATGAATGAAAAGATTTAATATCCTAAAATGATAGGCTCGATCCCGAGGGGAGTATCCGAGCGAGCGAATAACTTTATTTGAGTGGCTCGTATCTAAGGGGAGCATCCGGACAAACATATGAGTGGGAGCTGGTGTCACGCCGGCATAGTGCATGGATTTCTAGAGTTCCCTGCAGGTCGTGACTGGATAGGCATAAATAAGACCCTCTGGCATGTGTGTACATGATTCGTATAGTTGAGTGTTAAGGGGAGATGGTGGAGGCGTGTGTCCATCATGCTACCCTTGGTTGTGTTGTTTGCATAATTGTTTGTGATTCATTTATGTTCATGATATAAATATGAACATGCTATGAGAATGTGTGAAATTATTGTGGATAGATGCAAATTGATAACAATGAACATGGTGTTAATGCTAAGTGCGACTTTGTCACTATGTGTAGTTATTGAGTAGTTGTCGCTATGAATAACTGAGGATTTGTAGCTCTTAATAGCTATTGTGATTGTTATTTATTATGGTTGTTTGATGGATTTATGAAGTATGTGAAATGCTAAATGTTGATCTAATGAACTGTGGGATGGATGCACTGAGAAGAATGCAGCACGCCGAGCTACTGCCTAGGCAGTGCTGTTGCAGCGAAAGCATTTCTACTGCGGCGATTGTCCACTGCAACGAGAGGCCTAATCCAGTGAGCAGCCAACTGATTCTTGAGTAGAGCTATTGTTCATATAATGTCTTATATTTCTGTATAAAGTTGAGGACCCTTTTTATATCTCTATTGCTGTAATTATCTGTTATTATATAAGATCGGCCGATGATGCCTACTAGTATTATGTCATGTACTGACCCCTACCCCTGCATTCTTTTATGAGTGCATAGTTCGAGCCCAGTAGTTCTTCGTTCCCTCACTTGTGAACCAACAGCTTTTATGGATTGAGAAGGTGAGCAAATGAGGACACAGATCACTCTTTCATTGCAGATGTCCTTCTTTCGTACATGCAAACACTTTATTTCGTTTTTAGTTTTAGTTCCTTAGTTGTGAAAGAAGATGCCTTATGCAATGACTTTTAGGTTTTGGGTAATTTTATTTTCTTTGTAATGTTGGTTTAAGCAGTTGACTCATGATGTGAAGTTATTTCAATAATTAAAGATAGTGTTTACCTTTTGCATGTCTCATTTTAGGGGTAGTATCGAGATTCGTTGGTTCGCCCACTAGAGGGTTAGTGTGGGTTCCAATTACAATCATTTGGGTCATGACAAAGTTGGTATCAGAGCTCTAGGTTCATTGATCTCATTGCACTAAGACGGGTCTAGTAGAGTCTCGTGGATTGGTGAGAAGATGTCCATAACTTATCTTCAAGAGGCTGCAGGACTTTAGGAAAACTCCTTCTTTCTCTCCTTTCATGCAATTACTTGATTTCAATTGATATATGGTGATCCAAATTAGTATCTAACAACTTTTCTTCTTTCCTTCTCAAATGGTGAGAACACGCGCAAATGGTAACAGAGATGAAGCACCTGAGCCAGTAGTGGCGGCCCCAGTTCGCGATAGAGGGAGGGGCAAAGGTCGTGGCTAAAGATTCACTACAGCTAGAGGAGGGGCCCGTGCTCCTGCTCCAGTCAGGAAGAGGTCTGTATCTCCCATGCCAGCAGCAGTACAGGAGTGGTTGGCAGTTGAGGTCGAGGTCCTGACGCAGGGAGAAGCTCCTGCCACGCCTGCATCCTTAGAGGTCCTAGCTCAGGTCCTCAACCTTCTGAGCGGCCTTATGGGCACCGAGGTAGCACCAGCAACTTCAGCGGAACGATAATTAGGAATTCAGAATGCAGTTGCTGTGGCCCCGCGAATTGATGACATATCGGAGACAGTGGTGTTTCCGAGGTCGGTGGCAGGACCGTCGATGACAGGGGAAGAGCACGACTTATTTTGGAGGTTCACCAAGATGAAGCCTCCCACCTTCTATGGCATAAAGGCAGAGGATGCATATGAATTCATCATAGATTCTCAAGAAAGGCTCTGTAAGATTGGAGCGGTGGAAAAGTATGGTATTGAGTTCGTCACCTTCCAACTGATGGGTGATGCAAAGCTCTGGTGGAGGGCTTTCGTAGAGTGCATACCAGCAGGGTCACCACCATTGACATGGACCCAATTCTACTCCACATTCCTAGAGAAATATGTTTTCGGAACTCTGAGGGATAGAATACGGGATGAATTCACCACCATTGAGCAGGGGAGCTCATCAGTTGCTGCATATGAGGCTCGATATCACTTTTTATCCAGATATGCTCTACCCTTATTGCCCACCGAGGAGGAGATGATCAGGCATTTTGTTAAAGGTCTGAATGTGGGTCTCCAGGTACCAGCTTTGCAGATAGTCTCTTCGGGTAAGACTTTTGGAAGGTGGTAAAGTATGTGAAGTCGGTTGAAAGGGTGAGGTAGGAGGGTTGTGCTAGAAATGCCGAGAAGACAACTCGGAGAGTTGGATCTTTCAGTGGTTCTTATGCGAAGGATCCAACACCATAGGGTTTCTCTGGGTACCCTATTCAATTTTCCATGCAGATGTCAGTCGGAGGTCCACCAGGGACATCTCCGTGACTGTCAGGTGTAGTTAAGGGTACTCAGATGGTTCTTTCTGATTTTGGGGCTCGTCCTATTTCTTCTATCCCAGCTCAGAGACCGATTATTGAGAAGGTCTACCATGAGTGTGGTGAGTATGGCCACATCTGTGGTCGTGCCCCAGGTTCAAGATTATTCCTCACCCAATTCCAAGAGCTCCAGCCCCAGCTGGGAGGTGAGGTAGTGCATTCAGTCTAGATCATCCACAGCTGGGACGAGGTGGTCAGCCAGCCGTTAGATGTGGTGTTCAGCAAAGTAGGGGACGTGCTCAGGTAGGTAGGGGTGGCACCCAGGTAGGTAGAGGGGCGGCACATCTCAACCGGGGCAATTCTCAGGCTGGTAATCAGACTCATTTCTATGCTTTTCCTGGTAGACCAGAGGCACAGGCTTCAAACACCTTTAACATAGGTATGGTCTTCATGGCTGATAGAATGACTATTGCGTTGTTTGACCCAGGCTCTACATTCTCTTATGTGTCTACTTATTTTTCTTTGGGTCGTGACCTTGTATATGATGTGCTTAATACTCCTATCCGTGTGTCTATTCTTGTTGGGGATTCTATGTTAGTGGATAGGGTTGTTCGTGAGTGCATTGTTGAATTCATGAGATTTGACACTCTAGCGGACTTAGTTATCTTAGATATGGTTGATTTTGATATAATTTTGGGAATGAGTTGGTTGTCCTCTTACCATGCCATTCTAGATTGCTATGCTAAAATCGTTACTATATCGGGTCTAGGGTCGTCTAAGTTGGAGTTGAAGGGGAATTATAGCCCTGCTCCTAAGAAACTTATTTCTTATATTCGTGCCCGTAAATTGATAGAGCGGGGTTGTTCAGCATATTTGGCGCATGTTCGAGACACCAGTTCAGAGGGTCCTTTCATAGAGTCGGTCTCGATTGTTTGTGAGTTCTTAGAGGTGTTCCCTGCAGATTTGCCCGGCATGTCACCAGACTGTGACGTAGATTTTTGTATAGACTTGGAACCAGGAACCCAACCCATTTCTATTCCTCCATATCAAATGGAACCTTCTGAGTTGAGAGAACTCAAGGAACATTTGTAGGAGTTGCTCAGTAAAGGATTCATTAGATCGAGTGTATCACCGGAACAGAAGATGGTAGTATGTGGATATGCATCGACTACTGCCGGTTGAACAAGGTAACTATTCGAAATAAGTACTCTCTCCCTCGAATAGATGATCTATTTGACCAGTTATAGGGAGCGGTTGTATTTTCAAAGATTGATTTGAGGTCAAGTTATCACCAGCTGAAAATTCAGGCTAAAGATATTCCCAAGACAAACTTTTAGACCAGGTATAGGCATTATGAGTTTCTTTTCATGTCATACAGACTCACTTAATGCTCCGTCCGCATTCATGAGCCTGACAAATGGTATTTCAAACCCTACCTGGATTCCTTTGTTATTGTGTTTATTGACGATATCTTGGTATATTCTAAGACCAAGAAGGAGCATGAAAATCATTTAAGGATTGTGTTGGGATTGCTGAAAGAGAAGAAGTTGTATTCCAAATTCACCAAGTGCGAGTTTTGGTTGGAGTCAATGTCCTTTTTAGGGCATGTGGTTTCCAAGGAGGGAATTCGAGTTGATCCACAGAAGGTGGAGGCGGTCAGAAACTGGGCAAGTCCAACTAATGTGACAGAAATCCAGAGTTTTTTTAAGCTGGCCAGTTACTACTGTCGGTTCGTGAAGGGATTCGCCTCTATCGCTTCGGCATTGACCAGGTTGACACAAAAAGATGTGCCCTTCTAATGGTCATAGGAATGTGAAGCGAGCTTTTAGAAACTCAAGACTCTTAACCACAACACCTATTCTGGTGTCTTCCATGGAAGGAAAAGATTTTGTTGTGTATTGTGATGCCTCACGGTCTGAATTGGGTGTTGTGTTGATGTAGGAAGGACAAGTTATTGCATATGCCTCAAGATAGCCTGAAGGTGCATATGAAGAACTACCTCCTGCATGATCTAGAGTTAGCAGTGATGATGTTTGCACTGAAAATTTGGAGACACTATCTGTATGGAGATCGATGTGAGGTATTTATGGATCATCACAGCTTACAGTATGTATTCTCCCATAAAGATCTCAATTTGAGGCAGGCGAGATGGATGGAGTTGCTTAAGGATTATGATATCACCATCTTGTACCACCCAGGAAAGGCCAATATGGTAGCAGACGCGTTGAGCAGGAAGACAGTGAGCATAGGCAGTTTGGCTTGCTTGAAGGCTACTCAACGACCGATGGCCAGGGAAGTCTAGACCTTGGCAAACAGCTTAGTGAGATTGTCACTGACCAAAACTAGTGGAATTTAGCCAACCTGGAGGCTAAATCCTCGCTATTAGAGGAAATCAAAACCAGATGATTTAAAAATGAAAAGCTGGGTAAGATCAGAGATAAATTCCTACTGGGAGTGGCCAAGAAAGCAGTGGTAGATGATGAAGGGGTCTTGAGAATAAAGGGGCGGGTGTGTGTTCCCCTAGTTTGTGAGCTAATTGAAACTCTCTTGGCAGAAGCTTACAACTCGAGGTACTCTATTCACTCCGGAGTCACGAAGATGTACCACGATCTAAAACAACATTATTGGTGGGGTAGGATGAAGTGAGACATTGTGGACTATGTGGCTATGTGTTTAAATTGTCAACAAGTAAAGTACGAACAACAAAAGCCTGGAGGAGTACTTCAGCGAATGTCTATCCCCGAGTGAAAATGGGAGAGGATATCCATGGACTTTGTGATTGGTCTTCCCAATACTTTGGGAAGTTTGACTCAATTTGGGTCATAGTGGACATTAACCAAGTCTGCTTATTTTTTGCTGGTCCAGGTGACTTACAGCACGGAGAAATTAGCCAATATTTACATGAAAAGGGTTATTCGGTTACATGCCTATTTCCATTATATCGGATAGGGGCACTCAATTCACTTTCTGTTTTTGGAGGACTTTGTAGGCCGAGTTGGGTACGAGGTTGGACTTGAGCACAGCCTTCTATCCTCAGACAGATGGGCAATTAGATCGCACTATTCAAGTGTTGGAGGACATGCTCCAGGCGTGTGTGATAGACTTTGGGGGTCATTAGGACAAGTTCTTACCCTTGGCAGAGTTCGCCTATAACAATAGCTACCACTCAAGCATTGGTATAGCACCTTTTGAAGACTTGCATGGGAGAAAGTGCAGGTATCCAATTGGGTGGCTTGATACATTTGAGGTGAGGCCTTGGGGGATGGATTTGTTAAGGAGTCCTTGGAAAAGGTTTGAATAATTCAGGACCGTCTGGTAGCTACTCAGAGTAGGCAGAAGCAATACGCGGACAAGAAAGTCAGGGACATGGAGCTCATGAAATGAGAGCAACTGCTGCTCAAGGTGTCCCCCGTGAAGGGGGTGATGATGTTTGAAAAGTAGGGAAAGCTTAGCCAGACATATATTGGGCCATTTGAAATACTCCAACTTGTGGGAGAAGTGGCTTATGAGCTGGCATTGCCGCCAAGACTGTCTGGAGTGCATCCAACATTTCATGTGTTCATGCTGGAAAAGTACCATGGGGATGGAACGTATATCATCAAGTGGGACCCCGTGCTGCTGGATGAGAATTTGTCCTATGAGAAGGAACCTGTAGCGATATTGACTAGAAAGGTTTGGAAGCTGAGGTCCAAGGAGATTCCAACAGTAAAAGTCCAGTGCAAAGACCATCCAGTGGAAGAAGCCACTTGGGAGACCGAGGCTAATATGTGAGTCAAGTACCCGTAGTTGTTCATAGAATATGGCACGTATCCTTCTTACTTTTTATAGACCATTCAGGGACGAACGGTATTTTAATTGGTATCTGATGTAACGATCTGGACATCGTTATGGGATGGTTAAGGGCATAGAACATAGAAAACTGGTTAAGGATGAGATACGGAGGTTGTGAAATAAACTAAGTATAGAACTGTGTATTTTGAGTAGCTACTGATCCACGGGACCGCTGCAGTGGTGGAATTCCCGCTGCAGCGAGACCGTGGTAGCGGTTAGAGTTCTGCCGTGGTGAAAAATTAGAGAGTAACTATTTGGACCTCCGCAGCGACCCTATGACTGCTGTAGCGGGTCCACTACAGCAAACGACGAAAATCAGAAAGTGGGTTTAAGTGGAAATTATGGGATTTTCACCTTATTATTTTCCAAAACGCGATCAGGAGGTCTAGAGGATGAAAAAACTCTCCAGAGCAGTAACCTCTTCACCAAAGGTAAGATTTTTTATTTTCTATCTCTAAAGTGAGTATTTTTTATCCTAGAAGCTTTGTAGACCTCTAAAGGTGGGAACTTTATAGAGGAAGAACCCTAGACTGTTAACTAGGGCTGAATTATAGGATGATTAGGGGGTGAATTGGGTTGGGTTGATAAGTTTTGATCACTTCCCTATAATCACGTGTTGGGAACAAGGGTTGCTCGGGGAATTAAATTAGAACCGAGTAGAATTGGGATTTTACTTTTGAAAAACACCCCCAAGGAGAGGGTTTGATCTGTTAGACTCTAAATTGAAGGGTAATTAATGAATTACTCTTCTATTGTAGATTTCACGCATTTCAAAGCTTTAGGGAAAGGCAAGTCTCCCATGGAGTAGTTGAATTGTTACCTTCCAAATCAAGGTAGGTTACGGTTTATTAGGATTGGCCTATATAATGGCATGTATAGTATGTAATGTTGACATACGATTAGTCTTTGGACATTTACGTGATATGTGAGTCTATTGTTGTTAATTTATCTTATGAACATGACTATTGAATTGTGATGACTTATTTAAAAGATTGTGTATATATGTTAATGTAATTACCTGTGATGAATAGTTAGTAAAATGATCCCACTCTGTTAATGAGAGAATTATTAATTGATGATGGCTTATTTGAGAAATAGACTATAACTTTCTGTATGATACAATAATGCATTTGCCATGCCTTTTATTAGAATAATGAATAAAAAGATTTAATATCCTAAAAATGAGAGGCTCGAGCCCGAGGGGAGTATCCGAGCGAGCGAACAACTTTATTTGAGTGGCTCGTGTATGAGGGGGGCATCTAGATGAGCATATGAGTGGGAGTGGGTGTCACGCTGGCACAGTACATGGATTTCTAGAGTCCCCTGTAGGTTATTACTGGATGGGCATAAATAAGATCCTTTGGCATGTGTGTACATGATTCGTATGGTTGAGTGTTAAGGAGAGATGGCGGAGGCGTGTGCCCGTCATGCTACCGTTGGTTGTTTTGTTGGCATATTTGTTTGTGATTTAAATAAGGTGAATGTGAACGTGCTACGATAATGTGACAAATTATCGTGTATACAATGCAAATTAATAACAATGAACATGGTGTTAATGCTAAGTGCGACTTTTTCACCATGTGTAGTTATTGAGTAGTTTTCGCTATGAATAACTGAGAATTTGTAGCTTTTAATAGCTTTGTGATTATTGTTTTATTATGGTTGTTTGATGGATTTATGAAGTATGTGAAATGTTAACTGTTGATCTAATAAACTGTGGGATGGATGAACTGAGAAGAGTGCAGCACGTCGAGCTACTGCCGATGCAGTGGAGCTGCAGCGGAACCATTTCCGCTGCGGTGAGACCGCTGTAGCGGAAAAGTAACTGCTTCAGCGAGAGGCCTAATCCAGTGAGCAGGCCGGCTGATTTCTGAGTAGAGCTAGTGTTCATATAATGGCTTGTATTTCTATATAAAGTTAAAGACCATTTTTATATCTCTATTATTGTATTTATCTATAATTATGTAAGGTCCTTCGATGATGCCTACCAGTACTGTGTCATGTACTGACCCTACCCCTGCATTCTTTTCTGAGTGCAAAGTTCAAGCCTAGTAGTTCTTCGCGCTCTCACCTGTGAACCAGCAGCTTTTATGGATTGAGAAGGTGAGCAAATGAGGACGCAGATCACTCCTTCATTGCGGATGTCCTTCTTTCGGAAATTCAAACACTTTATTTCATTTTTAATTTTAGTTCCTTATTTGTGGAAACCGACATCTTGTGCAATGACTTTCAGGTCTTGGGTAATGTTGTTTTCTTTGTAACGTCGGTTTAAGCGGTTGATTCATGATATGAAGTTATTTCAATAATTAAAGATGGTGTATACCTTTTGCATGTCTCATTTTTGGGGTAGTATCGAAATTTGTTGGTTCTCCCATAAAAAGGTTAGTGTGGATGCCCATCACGGTGTTCACTCCCCAATGCACACAAGTGCATGTAGTCGTACAAGTAATATAGTGGCTTTTTTTTTCAAGCCAGG
>JACEIK010000395.1:30099-47832 GCA_018107945.1 Datura stramonium | reverse complement strand
GTTAATTTCTTCCGTTTATGCGGTCAAATGCTGTCCAAATTTAAATTAATTTCGGGTATCAAAATTTAAGGCCGTAAGAAACATTACTACAAAGTTAGTTTCGTGAAATTTTCCCGGCAAATCGTAACCCCACCAAGTCAAAGTTGTCAGAATGACTCCAAACTAATTTCTATTCAATCACAGGCTTCAAGTATGTATTTCTCCCTTCTGAACTCTCGAGAAATTATACGTTTTCGATCATATTCTGTTAAGTTGAAGTATAGTTAATATTTATATAGAAAGTTATCATTTTTGCCGAATCTAGTACTGAAACCAGTCTCATTCTCCCAGTAATACGATTACAGTTAGAAAAAGCTATTGAACGGATTGGAACTCGCCAACTAATCAAAAATCGGCGAACCAGGTATATTAAGGCAAATGTCTTCGGTAAGTTAGTTCTTTTAGTATTATAACTTAGTCTGAATCCCAGTAAGAAGATCAGAAACATATCTCTTATGGCTAGCTGTTGTTATTAACTGAGATCAGTGTTCCATGTTTAGTTTAGGGATTGATTACGCTTGTATAGCCTTCCCTGACCAACCCCAGGGTTACTAGCTGTGTCGACACCCGCCAGGGGCAAGATGATGTCGCTCCAAGGAGAAATATGCTGTCCGCAAAGGATGAAGATGGGGTCCAAGGTCCTCATACAGTCCATTCCATGGCTGGACTATTTTATGCCAATCGGTACTACATTACACCCCCTGTCAAGCCTGGTGCCCGGGGTGCAGATATCAGATATTAGGAGTCCACCGGACTCAGACACAACTATAGTTCAGGGGCCAAACGGGCTCAATTGCAGACCCAGGGGGCTGATCGGTCGGCTATAGTTTCTAGATGACTCAATATGACCTCGTTAGGGGCATATAGACTGAAGTGTACTCACCAGGGCTTATGGGGCCCCGGGTGGGTTATTATTTGTTGGCTGTAACTTTCGACTTATGGGGGTCAGGTAAGATTCTTGTTTGTATTAGTTACTAATAAATTAGACAGTAGAAGTTCAGTTGATCAAGTGGTATTCTCTATCCTTTCTTTTTAGTTACTTTCAGTCTCATTTCAGTTCATCCAGTTATTTATAGTTACTGCCTTACATATTCAGTACATATTATACTGACGCCCTTCTTGGGGCACTGCATTACTTTCCTGCAGGTGTGGATAGACGCGGACCAGGACCTTTCTAGTTTTCAGCCAGATTAGCAGTGCATAGGCTCCTTTCCTCCGAGGCTCATAGTTAGAAGGTTGACTCTCTTTGTGTGTACAGTTTACGGGTAGGTCGGGGCCCTGTCTCGACCAGTATGTCATTTCTATAGGCTTGCAGATTATTTTTAATTTCCTGTGGTTAGTTGTTGTTGGTCGTGTGGGGCCTATATGTGTTTTATCTTGCGTATTGGTCGTGTGGGGCCTTGTTTAGCTGTTAGTTAGTGGCCTTGTCGGTCATGGCTTAGTTTATGCTAGATTTACTTTACAGTCATAACTAGACATCATGGTGGTCTTGTAGGCCCGCATAGGATTCCCTATTATTACCTGGTTCTTGGTAGCTGTTTTCTTTTACAGGTGGCTATAAGGCCTTATCGGTCGGGGACTATGTTTACAACCGAGGTATAGCCCGTTGTTTTCTTGATTTGAGATTTAGTGTTAATTATGCACCAGACGTGCGTAAGTTCAGTCAGGCCAGTTCAGACCCTAATAGGGCACCAGGTGCCAGTCATGCCTCCCAAGGTAGGGTGTGACATTGACCGACTAAGATTAGTTCACACAATAGTATATAATTTGCATGAAATCGATTTATCAATTCTAATAATAATTTTCATTTATACTTATATCTTATCAAGTTCATCAATCAATTCATTAATTCATATACTTAAATAATATTTATATACCCGTACCCCAAATTTTAGCCATCAATCGCACACCTCTATTCTATTTTCCTACCTCGTTGTAGCGGTCTCGCGCAACAACAGTTTGTTCACTGCAATGATACCCTATTTAGGCAGTGGCCCTATTTCTCTGACCCTTTCCCCTTTCAACCCACTATTTACACACTATGAACATGCTTTAGTTGTTCATACCCCAACCGTTATTAACTAAGTCAGTTTCCATCATTCAAGACCCGTTCATTGACTCAACATTATTAACTAACCATTTTCAATTGCTACTCCTTAACCTAATATTATATACCTAGATCAACTACCTCCCAGTTAATCACTACCATCACTAAATCAATCATGCTAACTTTTTTCCACTCACGGTGACCATGTTAAACAAACATTCGATTACAATATTAAATAAAATAACTCAAGTATCTAATAACACAAGCATCAAACCATACAACTAGAGTTATGTCCTTCAAAAATAAGGGTACAAGCATATACCTGCACCTCTACAATTCCACACTAAACCATTCAGTATCAAACTGCATCATGCAGTACCATACCTGCATCATAACACCATGTATTAGCTCATCATGTATTCTCTCACCATTGTATTCCTCACATCATGCCCGAATCGTATTGGCATGTCATGTGTTACATCAGTATATCTGTTATCTGTCACTCGTACGTATACTTATTCTGATCTTTGTCTCACAACCATATGTATATCATACCATACCAGTAAAATCTCTATCTCGCAGTATAGCATATCATACCTATACAATCTCTATCTCGCAGCCGTATGTATATCATACCGTACCTGCACAAATCTATGTCTCACAGTCATACCATCCGTGATATGCTGACACGACCCAAATGGGAAGATCGTGCAGGCACCTACATTGACTCTAGCTTGATAAGAGAATCCCTTCTTGATCAACGTATAAAATAAGTTCAATACTCCTTAATTTGCACAAATCAAAATGTTTTTGAAATATCAATAAAATGCTTCCCAAAAACCTTGACTCTCCCAAGATCTAGTTTAAAATAGGTACAAGAGCTCTACTTGAAGTACTGACAAATAAAATGAAATAGCTTCGTCTGCAGAAGAAATGTAGAAGCTGATGCTGAATATGCCGTGTCAATCATGAAACTTCCAACCTGCTACAACCTACACCAAAAAAAGTATAGCAAGAGTAGTATCAGTATGCCACACGTACTAGTAGACATCATTGGCCGACTACAATTAGTTAACACAACAACATAAAATTAATATTCAATTAATAATTCAGTTTTTAAACAACTACTCAATAATTTATCAAGCCAATTCTTACCCTTCATTCACCCAGTTATTTAACAATACATCCATATTTTTCTATCCAGCTTAGCCACAAAGGTCGGCCTGCATACTATTTAGGCCTCGCTGCAGCGGTAACTTAACCATGGTCGCAGTCTCGCCGCAATGGAAATTCTATCGCTGCAGTGGTACTGCTCTACGCAGTAACTCAACTTCGCTGGCAACCTTACTTTTTTCCAACACCTCATCAATTATATAAAATTGTAGGAATATACACTCAATTAAATATACACTTCACCACTTTTTATCTTATCATAATTATTTATTTTATTCCCCCTTTCACAAAACATTGTTACAGTCAGGATCAACCCAACAACCACACATAAATCATATTTACTCGATAATTTTGAAAATAATATTAACTCATTCAAAAAAAAATCATCAAAACACCAATGCTTATAATATAAATAAGACACAATTATACAACAGATCATATGCACGCTGAACACAAGGTAAATAGACCTGTCATCATTAATTCCATCTCATCGGATGTCTGTACACTTATCGATGTCATACCTATCGCCGAACTTTGTCACCTAGCCATATATATATATCATAATATACCTGTACTGATCTCTCCCACACAGTCGAATGTATATCATAACATATATGTACTGATCTCTGTCATAATCATGTCATTGGTCATGTGTTAGACACACGCCTTCGTTACATCACTCTACACACATGCCAGAGGGTCTTATATTTGTCCTTTCGGTTATGACCTGTAAGGGACTCTAGAAATCCATGTACTGTACACCCAACTGTATGAACACCATATCATACATGTATGTGTACTCTTACCTGTACATCCAACCGTATGAACATTATATCGTACCTGCATGTGTACTCATACCATACTTCTCACTCGGATGCTCACCTCCGACACGAGCCACTCATATCCAAATACTCATAGAGACATTAATACCCTCGTCCGGATGCTCACCTTGGACACGACTTCTCATCTCAGGATAAGAACTTATTATCCAACTTTCATCAATATATCTAATATGCTTATCAATCAGTCACCTCATATGACAATTCAAGGTGATATGTCAACCAAGATTCATCAGCATAACTTATTATAGGACAATTCAGAAAGATATATAAATCAACAATCATTAGCAGAATTTAACATGCTATTAATTTATTAAACACACATGACCCCTCATAAGTACATATTGATTATTACAATTGCACTTAATTTCCACAACAGCAAAACATATTTATTCATCTCAAGGTTCATTTACAGAACGCAACTAAATCATCATTACTTCTATCACAATAAGCGTGCGAAGACCAATTAATCATATTGTCAATCCACACAGATATGCATCATTATATAAAGTCTAACTCCTCATTACCATAACCTACTATCTTTCTAGTTATTTATCAATTAGTCAAGTCTCGCGTCATCTATCACAATAATAAAATACATAAGGTAACCTTCACAATTCGTCGATTCAACCTTTCCTAACCTCTCAGATCTATTATATAAATATGTTCTTTCCATATTGATCAAAATATTGTTTGTATTAGTCCTTATTTCAGTCAACTTACTCGGTCCCATCATCTTCGCTCTAACATATTCATTCACAAGGAAAATTCATTGACGCGCAATAATCATTTCAACGCAATCCAGATTTAGTTACTTAATCCTGCTACGATGGTTTCTCACAAATACCCATTCTTATCTTACCTTTAATCCGTTTTAAGCTAGTCAATTTATACTACCAATCTTATGTTTGCGTTCATAATAATTAAATTGCAACATTAAGCTCATATAATCAAACTAAGTTTGATCACCTCACTTCTTCCCTTTATTCGTTCTATTACGATCATTCTCCAAAGATTATACCATCAAGATTACACCACCAAAATATACAATCAAGAGAAACTACAATCACATGTCATCAAAACTTGCTATCCAGAACATCACCTCAAGGGTGTTTTATTAAGAATATCACATCAGAGTATTTTATCAAGAACATCACGTCAAGAGTACACCCCCATTATTAGCTATCAACTAGGTTTCACTTATCCACATATTTTCGTACTTAGGATTAATCCTCCAATTTTATAGTTATATCACTACAAATTTTTAATCACTTCATCATATTTTATGATCCCTCTACCCTCATCAATTGTACGTTAATAGTACACATGTATACGATTCACTAATTACAGTCTAACACAAGGATAAACTATAACCTACCTAGATCGCAGAAATGGAATATGCAGCTGCTCCGCGAGAGCTTTGCCTTTTCTCAATGCCTTCGAACGTTCAAACTCTAGACACAAGACATTAAGGAATCAATCAATAGGATACTTCTTTGATTCAAGGGTTTGGAAACTCAACCCACTCAATTCTACCCGTTATTTATGGTCTAATTCGATAATCATAGGCTAAATTATCATAATTCAAATCTGCAATGATCATTCCAACCTATTTCATGGAGTTTTTTCTCCTCTAACCCTCTTAAAATAGTTTTTAAGGTTAACGATTTCAAATTCACCAAATTCTAGGTCTCAAACTATCACCAAAATAATTTTTTATAATCACATTCACCCTAGAAAGTGTTAATTTATAAATTTTAGGCCTAGGAATCAACACCCAATCATTCCCATAATCCTAACCTAGGGTTTCACATACCTAGGGTGTTAGCTAGAAATTTACCATTAGATACTATTTTTGATACCGGGTATTAGAGAATCAAATGAGGGGAAGAAAGAGCTAGAACTCATACCTTGTGAAAGAGAAACTGCTTAGCCCTTACAAAAATCGCCCTTTTTCTCTCAAAGTTTGTCCCTAAAAAAATGAGATTAAAAATTTTGAAATTCTGACTTAAACTGACTTTTTCCCTCGCGTCGTCTCGTGTAGTGGTCCCTCTACAGCGAAGGATCATTATCCGTGGTGGTCCTCCTGCCTAGGATTTTGAATTAGCCCATCAAGTCAGTAAAAAATCTCTTATTTCGAAAAAGAAATAAGCTAGACCCGTAAAATTTTGAATCTTTATGCCAATGTCATCGAGCTCTATAATGATCGGATAGGTTGTTAAATCAGATACTAATTAAACAACCATTCATCCTCGAACGACCTTACGTGATATGTAGGGATTTTCTATGGCATCACAGTCCAAATCCTCGTGGGGTCATAATTATGGTTATACCCGTTCTACCACAGTCTTACCGTAATCACTGTCAGACTTAACCAAAACCTTACCAGACCCTATTTTTGAGGTCCTACAATACTAATAGGCGCACTACACGACCATGACACAAGAATTTAAGTCCCCTATCCTCACATCCACACTAGGAAAGGGTCCTATGTATGCCATTTCTACTAGTTATTTTCATACTCGAATCGACCCATTAAATCCCGGGTTTGCTGCATTCCCCAACTATAACCCATATCGCATATTGCTGCTACAACCCTCATGTTATCATATTCATTCATGAGGATCCCTTTATTAGGTACTCGGGATATTTTGACCCTCATAGGAATTGAAACATCAGACATATCACTTGAACAGACCTGGCTGCTCCAGCGGTGCTTTTCCACAGCAACGGTCTCGCGACCGCAGAATCTATTCGCTGTAGCAAACTAAAATTTCAGATTAAGAAGCAGAGGGATGAGTTTTGGTTCATTCTCACATTTTTATTTGGCCAAATCCTCCCCACTTCATACATGATTCCCCTCAATTTCACAGGTAATTCTTATCCCCACAAATTCACTGTGTTACTTACTCTGTAATACTTGTATTTTCATGAATTTATGCACGGATTATAGTTGAAAATGGGGTGGGTCAGATTCTTTTTCTTTTGCTCTTAATGAGGGTGGATTATCGAAGCATGTTACTAGTATTTACATTCTCAAGTGATCTAAATTGTCCTCTACATGATATAGACTATTTTCTTGAGGTTTTTGCACTAGAAATGTTGGAGTTTGGGTGGGATGGTGGTTTGAAATTTTGAGCCTGGAGTGGGGCTAGTCTGCCATTTCCTTCTCTCACCATTATGCTCTATTGGCAAGGTGGGTGTGCGTCAGGAGGTGAGGGGCTGTATGCTGGGGTGTGATGCACCCTTCAATCCTTTGAGGGTGAAAGGTAAGCCTAGAAAGGGTAGGAAGAAGAGGAAGGCTGACTTAGAGGATAACAGTGATGGCCCTGGAGGTGATGGGGCTAGTTCCTCCAAGCCTATTGGACCCTTCCAACTAATGGAGACAGGTTTGGCAGCTATACGAGAGTTACTGGGTGGGTTTCCTAGACCGCTCCAGTGAGGCGCATCATCTAGTACAACTGTTGTGAATCTCGAGTTTTTACAGGGAGCGGTTGCCTCATCATCCCAGGCCCATGTTGAGCTTCGGGAGGATCTAGAGAAGGAGAAGAAGATAAGATGATTCATAGACTAGATTTTCGTCCGCATGTGGAAGGGGGTGAAGAAGATCTACCACACCCTCCTTCTAGGACCCAGGGTTCCCCAATTGTTCCCAAGAGATGTCCGAGAATACTCCTTCCTCATTGATGGTGAGGGCGAGGAGGCCAGTGACCCACACAACGACAATGACGAGGCCTCTAGCTAGTCGGGGTTACAATGTATTTCTTTCCCGCTGTCCCCCTTTATATTAGATAATTCGTCACTCTCGAAGGGACAAATGCCAAACAATTTCTCTTTTTTCTTATTGTTGGATGATTTTCTGTCATGACTCGAACATAGGCTCGTATCGAGACACGGGACAAAGAACCCCGAGAGTCTCCAAATCGACCCATGACATGAACATGACATCTAAAGCTCAGCATAATAAGTGCGGAAATCTAACATATGAAATAGCAGAAGTCTGAGAATACAATAACATCTGAATACATAACACGGCTCTGAATCTAAATACATACTATGTCTGATAAGCCTCTACATACTGACGAGTTAATGGGATAAGACCCCAACTAACTCACTAAAGACTGAAACTAAAAATACTGAACACAAGCTGATAAAAAGGTCCTCGAAGGATGAGGACTCACCAACCGATTGAGAGATACTAACTCTAAGGATCTGGCTAATAGCGGGACTGAACCTGAATGTCCGAGCCTATATCATGAAATGATACAACATGGAGTACGCGGTCGTACGTGGAATGTACCGAGTATGCAAGGTAAGTAAAACTGCTAAGTAAGTAAAAATCAGAAATCATGCATATCATAAAACACTTCATCATAAGATTTTGAGAGTAGGGCTTGTATGCTATTATCTGAAAACATGATTTAAACATAACTGAATATCATGACTGAATCGAATGACCTAAAGCTGAAGCTATTATTTATAAGTAAAACTGAACATTGGGTCAAACCTATTGAAAACATAATATCATGACTGATGAATATGCAATACTGAAATCATGAGGAACAATGGTAGACTTGTCATATAATCAACATTACCACGATTGAGCTTACATATCGTTTATTACACTCAAGTGGGCAGAGTCGTCCAATGCCTTGCCAGGGTTAAAGGCACTACCATGATATCAATATCAAACTGAAGGCCCCTTGGAGTAGGGAAAGCTCACAAGGGAGGTCCCAATAATCTGAACATACCTACATTGGCACGTAGTTCTGAGGCACAGGGTTGACTGAACCCTTGGCCTACTCGGTGCTAGACACTACTCCCAAAAATCATGCATATGCTCTTCATAATTTTTCAACAAAGCTGAACCATCGTCTTTTGACGAAGCTGAATCATAATCATACATGCATAGTCTGAAAACATATCATGAGGAGCCTTGGCTCAAACCATACCACAAGCTTAAAAGTGGGAGTCTAGACTCCAAGATCATGTGGTATGCTAATAACGTGAAATTGAAGTAAATCATGAATCATATTTGATCATATGGGCTTTCCCAAACTTAGACATACTTTAGATAGTCAAATCATGGATATAAAAATGCGTAATTCGAAATCATAATTTCATCATATGCATCTCATCATACTTGAAAACATATATCATAAATCTCAATCTTTCATGAACTTTCATAATTGGGCATTATAATTGTAAGACATTGAAAACATGATTTGCAATTGAAAACATTATAAAACATGCCCATGAATATGAATTCAATATTAGAAACATGAATAGAGTATACACATGGTAGATACATAGAGAATTTACAAGTTGGGTTAAAACTCTATTGATTCATCAACTTAGAATTTCCATGAATTCGAGAAGAAATTAGGCATGGGAGTGGATGAATACACCCATTCATGACCCTACATACCTTGGTACTTCTGATTTCACAACCTTCTTGAATATCCAAAGGAGTTGGGGAAGAACTTGATGAATCCCAGGCTTGATTACCCTTAGGAACTTCTAGGCTTGCATGGATGGAGAGGGATAGGTTTAGAATGAGTTAAACCCTCTTAAAATACACTTATCTGAGCTTAAAATGATATAGTTTAGATATTAGGAGCTTAGGAACTACGAAAAAGCCCTTAATAAATTCGTAGGAAAAATTACACTGCCAGTCCCAACGAGGGACTGGACGACTCTTCACTAGCACTCGTTGCCAACACTGGAAAATCTTCACTCTACCAATAACCACGATGGACACCACAACTCATGGTATACCTGACGACTTATGGTGACTATTCATTGGGAACACTTCCAATCCTCCAATCGTTCATGCCGGCTTCTTGACCATGACCAACCTAACGACTCATGGTCCTGTCCACGAATCGTGGCTTCTCTCCCATGGTCAACCCCCAGACCACCATCCGCAGCCAACTTTTCCTCCACACCACGAGTCACTTAACGACTCGTGGGGTACTTCACGAGTCACTGGACAACTCATCCTGTGACCTGGTGCAGAAATTCCTATTTTCTCCGTTTCAACCCTAGAGTTTGATCTTAGGGCTCTTGGGGTCATACAATAACTCCCCCTTGAACATTCATCCTCGAATATGGATAAACATACTGAAATGCTGGGGAAAACAACTGTCATACCAAAAATTGAACATCTAAAGTTGAAAACTGATGGAGTGACTGACTCCGGACTGAAATACATGACTGAACTAAATTCATGAATCACACATACATACATTGACATGAACGAAACTGGGTCACATGAATTAAACATGAAACTGAATAGAGTACTAGGGAGGTAACTGATACCTGAAGTTGAAACTAAGCCCGAAGGGAATAGATGCGGGTATTTAGCCATCATATCTGCTTGGCTTCCCATGTAGCTCCTTCAACATGCTAGTTCCTCCACAAAACCTTTATTGAAGCTACTTCTTTGTTTCTTAGCTTCCAAACCTGACGATCAATTATTTTCACCGGAACCTCCTCATAGCTAAGGCTATCCTTCATACCTACGCTCTCCACTGGAACAACCAAAGCTGGATCACCCATGCACTTCTTTAAAAGCGACACATGGAAGACTGGATGTACTGAAGCCAATTCTGAAGATAACTCCAACTCATAGGCCATTTTTCCAACACGTCTCACAATACGGTATGAGACAACATAATAGGGAGTAAGTTTCCCCTTCTTTCCGATCCTCATCACCCCCTTCATAGGAGACACCTTCAAAAATACCCAATCATCAAACTCAAACTCAAGTTCTCTCCTCTTTACATCCACATAAGACTTTTTGATGACTCTGAGTTGTTTTCAACCTTTCCCTTATAAACTGAACCTTCTCCATGGCCTTATGAACTAAATCCGGTCCCATCAACATTGCTTCATCAACTTCGAACTAACCAATAAGCGATCTACATCTCTGCCCATAAAGAGCATCTAACGGAGCCATCTGAATGCTGGAATGGTAGCTGTTGTTATATGCATACTCAATGAGAGGCAAATGATCATCCCAACTACCCTTGGAATCAATCACACATGCTCTCAACATATCCTTAAGAGTCTGAATAGTCCATTCAGCCTGACCATCTGTTTGCGGGTGAAATGTTGTGCTAATCTTAAGCTGAGTACCAAGTCCCTTCTGAAATGATCTCCAAAACTGGAAGGTAAACTGAGTACCTGTATCTAATATGATCGATAAGGGTACTCCATGAAACCAAACTAGCTTGCGAATTTATAATATGGCATAATCCTCCACTGAATCGGTAGTTTTGACTGGTAAAAAATGAACTACTTTAGTCAACCTATCTACAACCACCCAAATAGAGTCATACTGTCGATGAGTGCGAGGCAACCCTATAATGAAGTCCATATTAATTTTATCCCACTTTCAAGTAGGTATACTATGTCTTGAAGTACACCTCCGGGTCTTTGATGCTCAACTTTCACCTGTTGACAATTTGGGCACTTTGCCACAAACTCTGGTATGTCCTTCTTCATTCCATTCCACCAATAAACTTCCTGTAGGCCACGGTACATCTTGGTGGCACCTAGATGTATAGAATATCTGGAACCATGAGCCTCGTGCAATATCCCATCTCTCAAATGATTAACACCTAGTACACACAGATGACCCTGATATCAAAGCACACCATCTCCCCCTTGGGAGAAGACCTCCACCTTCTGATTCTGAACGACTTCCTTCAACTTTACCAAAATAGGATCCTCATCTTGTCTAACTTTGACCTTGATCACCAAGGAAGATTCTGATCCATTCTGAATAATGAAACCACCATCCGTTGAGTCCACAAGATGAACTCCTAGTCGTGCAAGTTGATGCACATCCTTCACTAACTCTTTCCTCTCCCCATATACATGGGTCAAACTCTCCATAGAAAGCCTGGTGTGAGTGTCTGCCACTACATTTTCCTTGCTCGGATGATAAAGGACACTCATATCGTAATCCTTAAGAAGCTCCAACCACCTCCTTTGACGTAGATTTAGATCCTTCTGGGTGAACACGTACTGTAGGTTTTTGTGGTCCGTAAATACATCCATATGGACCCCATACAAGATAGTGTCTCCAAATCTTCAAGGAAAATACTACCGCTGCCAACTCAAGGTCATGAGTCGGATAGTTTTTTCATGGTCTTTCAGCTGCCTGAAAGCACATGATATAACCTTACCGTGATGCATTAGTACACACCCAAGGCCAATCCTCAAGGAGTCATAATATACCACAAACCCATTGGTACCCTTAGGTAAGGTCAACATTGGTGCTGAGGTGAGTCGAGTCTTCAACTCTTGGAAGCTCTTGTCACAGGCCTCCGATCATTGAAACTTCACTTTCTTCTAGGTCAACTTAGTCAACGGTGCCGCAATGGATGAAAATCCTTCCACGAACCTCTTGTAGTAACCAACTAAGCCCAAGAAACTCCTGATATCCAAATGACTAACTGGTATAGGCCAATTCTTTACCGCTTCTATCTTTTGAGAGTCCACCTGTACACCCCCACTTGACACCACATGACCCAAAAATGCTATCAAATTTAACTAAAATTCACACTTGTTGAATTTAGCATATAGCTGGCGATCCTTAGGAGTCTGTAGCGCCACCCTCAAATGAGCGACATGCTCCTATTTGCTCTGAGAGTATATGAGAATGTGATCTATGAACACAATCAAGAACATATCCAAATACGGCTTGAACACCCTATTCATCAAATCCATATAAGTTGCAAGAGCATTCGTTAGTCCAAAAGACATAACTATAAACTCATAGTGACCACACTGAGTACTAACGGCTGTCTTCGGGATGTCACTCTCTCTAACTTTAACCTGATGATATTCGAATCTGAGGTCTATCTTTGAGAAACACTTGGCACCCTAACTAGATGGTACACGCAATCCTTAGAGATCAACTTTCTGGCCTTAAGGTAGGAAATGAAGCGACCTACAGGCACAACTGAACTACCCTTCTACTCTACAACTGAACTATCCTTCTACTCTAGGACTGGCTCACCTGAAAACCAGAACTCTACCGCACGGGTTCTACAATTTACTAAGGGCATAACATGCATGTAGCCAATCCATGCCAAAGATAACATCAAAATCTGTCATGGCTAGCTCTACTCTGCTGAGGTGACTTTCTGAAGGATTTTAATAGTGCAATTTCTATATACCCGTTGAGCTATAACTGAATCACCAATTGGAGTAGAGACTGAGAAGGGTTATGATAGGATTTCGGGATTGACTTCGAAACTACTAGCAATATAGGGCATCACAAAAGATAAAGTATCCCCTGGATATAATAAAGCACATACATCAATGTGGGATACTCGTAACATACCAGTGACTACATCTAGAGAGGCCTTCTACTCCTAACGAGATGCGAGGGCATAGTATTTGTTTTGATGCTAACCACCACCTGCACTAGTGGAGGCTCCCTGTTGAACTAAGCTTGCTGGTGGGGCTGCTAAACTAGTGGCTGGGTCTCAACCTTTACCATGGCCCTGTCTAGTTGTTGGACAATCTCTGAGCATATATCCGAGCTTCCCACACCCGAAATAAGCACTGACCAGTGTGCCTCCTGCCACACTTGTCACAAGCTGGAATAATGGGCTCCATAGATCTGCTCCCCTGACCTCGAGAGCCTGATGCTCATCCCCTATGGTTGCGCGTAGATCTGATGGCACACTCGCTCTTTATGGCGCTGGGGCTGATGATCTTTGGTGGGACTGTTGACGCTGCCCACCACCAGGTCTCTACTGGGAGGATCCAAAGCTATCAGTCCTGGCCCTCTTGGTCTCTCTTTCCCGCTCACTCGCCTGTACTGATTCTATCTGCTAGGCGTACAGAACTATCCCTGAGAAGTCAATATCCTGATGAAGCATTGCAATCTGACAATCCTTGACCAAATATTCTGCTATCCCATGCACGAACTGGCTTACTCGAGCCCTCTTATCGGCCACCACCTCAGGTGCATATTTGGAAAAGAGGGTGAACTCTAGATCATACTTCTGGACCATCATGCTGTTTTGTCTTAAGTTCACAAATTCAACTGCTTTAATCTCCCTTATCTCTCGGGCGAAAAACTTATCCAGGAATGCGGTATGGAACTCATCCCAACTAATGGGGCCCAGTCCAACTGCCCTACCATCCTTCCACTGTCTGAACCAGATATGTAAAACCCCTTTCAACTTATAAGACGCTAAGTCTACGCACTCCTCCCTTGTTACTCCCATGTCTGGGTGATTTTCTGAATCTCATTAATAAACTCATATGGATCCTCGTCCACCTTCAATCCAATAAACTCTGGAGGGTTCATCCTAAGAAAGTCCCTGACTCTTGTCGCTGCCGCATTCCTATTTTGGGGAATATGCGCTACCGCCTGTTGGTTGACTTGGGTGATCAAAGCCTGTGCCAACATCTAGATGGCAGCTCTAAACTCTGCATAAGCCACCTGCTCAGGCACACGATCCTCGGGGGCTGGTGGGGCCTGTTGGTGCCTATCTCCATTTCCATTCTCATGGACATTTCCATTTTCGTTCCTTCTTCCATTAACTCGTTGAGAAGGCATAATTTTGCAAATGCGTAGAACACGAGTTAGAAGGATAGGGAGACAATTCATCACACGATATAGATCATGAAAGAAGGGAAGTTTCCTAAGACGTTTCGTAGCCTCTTCGTTAAAAGTGTGGCGTGCTTCACACCCATGAAAAATACTCTACTTAACGCGACTTTCAGACACCCTACGGTACTTCAAAACTTAATGCTCTGATACCAAGTTTGTCATGACCCGAACATAGGCTCAAATCGAGACACGGGACAAAGAACCCCGAGAGGCTTCAAGTCGACCCATGGAGTGAACATGACATCTAAAGCTCAACATAATAAGTGCGGAATCGAACATATGAAATAGTGAAAGTCTGAGAATACAATAACAGCTGAACATATGAATACATAACACGGCTTTGAAACTAAATACATACTATGTCTGGTAAGCCTCTACATACTGACGAGTTGATGGGACAAGACCCCAACTAACTCACTAAAGACTAAAATTGAAAATACTAAACACAAGCTGATAAAAAGGTTCTCGATGGATGAGGACTCACCAACTGACTGAGAGATGCTAATTATGAGGATATCGTTTACAGCGAGACTGAACGTGAATGTCCGAGCCTGTATCATGAAATGATACAACATCGAGTATGCAGTTAGTACATGGAATGTACCGAGTATACAAGGTAAGTAAAACTGCTAAGCAAGTAAAAATTAGAAATCATGCATATCATAAAACACTTCATTATAAGATTCTGAGTGTAAGGGTTGCATGATATTATTTAAAAACATGATTTAAACATAACTGAATATCATGACTGAATTGAATGACCCAAAGCTGAAACTGCTTATTCATAAGTCAAATAGAACATTGGACCAAATCTTCTGAAAACATTATATCATGACTGATGAACATGCATAATTGAAATCATAAGGAACAATGGGAGATTCGTCATATAATCAACATTACCACGATAGAGCTTACGTGGTCCCGACTATTACACTCAAGTGGACAGAGCCATCCAAAGCCTTGCCAGGGCTAAGGGAGTTACCATGATATCGATATCAAGCTGAAGGCCCCTTGGGGTCGGGAAAGCTCACAAGGGAGGTCCTAATAATCTGAACATACCTACCTTGGCAGGTAGTTTTGAGGCACAAGGTTGACTGAACCCTTAGTTTACTCGGTGCTAGATACTACTCCCAAAAAACATGCGTATGCTCTCCATCGTATTTCAATGAAGTTGAACCATCATCTTTTGATGAAGCTGAATCATAATCATACATGCATAGTCTGAAAACATATCATGAGGAGCCTTGACTCAACCATACCACAAGCTTAAAAGAGGGAGTCTAGACTCCAAACCCATGTGGTAAGCTAATAATGTGAAGTTGAAGTAAATCATGAAACATATTTGATCATATGGGCTTTCCAAAACTTAGACATACTTTATATAGTCAAATTATGGATATAAACATGCATAATTTGAAATCATACTTTTATTATATGCATCTCATCATACTTGAAAACATATATCATAAATCTCAACCTTTCATGAACTTTCATAATTGGGCATTATAATTGTAAGACTTTGAAAAAATGATTTGTAATTGAAAACATTATGAAACATGCCCATGAATTTGAATTCACCATTAGAAACATGAAAAGAGTATACCCGTGGTAGATACTTAGAGAATTCACAAGTTGGGTTAAAACCCCATAGATTCATCAACTTAGAATTTCCATGAATTCGAGAAGGAATTAGGCATGGGAGTGGATGAATACACCCATTCATAACTCTACATACCTGGGTACTTCTGATTTCACAACCTTCTTGAATGCCAAAAGGAATTGGGGATGAACTTGAGTAATCCTAGGCTTGATCACCTTTAGGAACTTCTAGGCTTGCATGCATGGTTAGGGATAGGTTTAGGATGAGTTAAACCCTCTTAAAAAATACTTATCTAAGCTTAAAACGATGTAGTTTAGGTCTGAGGAGCTTAGAAATTATGGAAAAGCCCTTAATAAATTCACAAGAAAAATTACACTGCCAGTCCTAATGAGGGATTGAACGACTCGTTACCTGAGGGGACGACTCGTTACCTGAGGGGACGACTCGTCACCAACACTCATTGCCAACACTAGAAAATTTTCACTCTGCCAGTCACCACGAGGGATACCACGACTCATGGTGTACCTGACGACTCGTAGTGTACCTGACGACTCGTGGTGACTAGTTGTTGGGAACACTGCCAATCCTCCAATCGTTCATGCCGGATCCTTGACCACGACCAACCTAACGACTCGTGGCCCTGTCTATGAATCGTGGCTTCTCCCGTGGTCAACCCCAGACTACCATCTGCAACCAACTTTTCCTCCACACCATGAGTCACTCAATGACTCGTAGGGTACTTCACGAGTCACTGGATGACTCATCCTGTGACCTGGTGCAGGAATTCCTTTTTTCTCCGTTTCAATCCTCGGGTCTGATCTTAGGGTTTTTGAAGTATTACATTTTTCATTTTTCTCTATTTTTAGGGTAAAGGTGCCCATTGGGACATTCGAATGACAATGGACGTGTTTTGGCCCCATGTTTATATACATTGCAGTTCTTATATACACATTTGCTCGATTCACCGCCTTTGACATAACTGAAAAATTTTCTAAAATAGGGGGGATTATGTCATGCCCCACCTTGGGAGATATGACTGGCACCTGGTGCCCTACGTGGATCTGGACTGCTGAACTAACTGAGCCTAAGCACCTCTGGTGCAAGGCTAGCTCTAACTCTGGATTCATGAAAATAACGGGCTATATAGCGGTTGTATATGCTGCCCCCGGCCGACAAGGCTTATAGCCACCTGTAAAAGGTAAACAACTAACCAGAACAACCAACTATAAGGAGTCCTATGCGGGCTGACAAGGCCACCATGATATCTAGTTATAGATGAAGAAAATGAAATCAGGCGCTAAACTGATCTGTGACCGACAAGGTCACCAACTAACAACTGAACAAGGCCCCACACGGCCATCACATACAATCTGAAACACATATATGGCCCCAC
>JACEIK010000395.1:16708-26965 GCA_018107945.1 Datura stramonium | reverse complement strand
TAGATCTCTTTTATATCATGGTACATCTTTGTCGAACCTGGATGGAGAGAGTAACGGGCATAGTGTACCTCGCCCATAATTTGCTGGCGAAGCCCTGCAACGTATGGAACACAGAGGCGATCTCTATATCTCAAAATTCCATCCTCAGTTACCTAGAAATCTATCACTTCCCTTCGCTGAACCTTATTTATGAGTTGAACCAGATTGGGATCTTCATACTGCCATTCCTTCACTTCCATAACCAAAGATGACACTGCGGTGTTCTGGATTACTGCTCTATTGTCTCATGTTTCCGCTATACGAACGGCTAAATTGGCTAGCTGATGCAATTCTCGGGCCAATTCCTGCTGCTCGGGCTGTATGTATGCCAAACTTCCCATATATTTACAGCTAAGGGCATCTGCAACCACATTGGTCCTTCCTGGGTGATATAAAATATTCACATCATAATCTTTCAACAGCTCCAACTAGCGACGCTGCCGCAAATTCAACTCTTTCTGGGTGAAGATATACTGTAGGCTTTTGTGATTAGTGAAAATATCTACGTGGACGCCATACAAGTAGTGTCTCCATATTTTCAAGGCATGAATTACTGCGGCTAATTTCAGGTCATGGGTAGGATAGTTCTTCTCATGCTTCCTCAGCTGCCTGGAAGCATAGGCAATCACTTTACCATGCTACATCAAAACACATCCTAATCCAACACCCGAAGCGTCACAATAAACTGCATAACCCTCTGTTCCTTTTGGCAACGCTAACACTGGTGTTGATGTCAACCTGTCTTCCAGTTCCTAAAAGCTCTGCTCACATGCCTCAGTCCACTGAAATTTAGCTGCCTTCTGCGTCAGTTTGGTTAAAGGTGCCGCCAAAGTGGAAAATCCTTCCACGGACCTTCTGTAATACCCGGCTAGTCCCAGGAAACTAGTTACCTCGGTCGGAGTGGTAGGTCTAGGCCATGTTTTCTCTACTTCTATCTTCTATGTATCTACCTATATACCAGCATCTGACACAATATGACCCAAGAAGGCTACTGAATTTAGCCAAAATTCACATTTAGAAAACTTGGCATATAACTGGCGGTCTCTGAGAATCTGGAGTACTGTCCTCAGATGATCCTGGTGGTCTGCCTCTGAGCGAGAATATACCAGAATATCATTGATAAATACTATCACGAACAAGTCCAGGTATGGTCTGAATATACTGTTCATCAGGTCCATAAACACTGTTGGGGCATTTGTCAGTCCGAAGGACATGACTAGGAATTCAAAGTGGCCGTATCGGGTCCTGAAGGCAGTCTTTGGAATATCCCTTTCATGAACCCGAACCTGATGATACCCGAACCTTAAATCAATCTTTGAGAAATACCTTGATCCCTGTAGCTAGTCAAATAAATCTTCTATTCTGGAAAGCGGGTACTTATTCTTAATAGTAACTTTATTTAGTTGCCGATAATCTATACACATATGGAGGGAGCCATCCTTCTTTCTCACGAACAGAACTGGCACACCCTATGGTGAGGTACTCGGCTTGATAAAGCCCTTATCTAGCAAGTCTTTTAATTGTTCCTTTAACTCTCTGAGTTCAGCAGGAGCCATTCGATAAGGGGGGATAAATATGGGTTGAGTGCCTGGTAATAGATCAATTGCAAAATCAACTTCCCTTTCTGGGGGAATACCAGGAAGATCATCTAGAAATACATAGGGGAACTCATTAACCACTGGAACAGACTGAAGGGTCAGAGGCTCTGCCCGAACATCCTAAACTCTGGCAATGTGGTAAATGCACCCCTTTGCTATCAACTTCCTCGCCCGAAGATAGGAAATAAACCTACCTTTTGGCGTAACTATACTACCTTTCCACTCCTGTACTGCCTCCCCTGGAAGGTGGAATTGGACAGTCTTGGTCCAGCACTCAACATTGGCATAACATGGAGCTAACCAATCCATAACCATAATGGCGTCACAATCAACCATCTCTAGCTCTATCAAGTCTGCTGTCGTCTGACGATTGGCAACTTCTACTATACACCCTTGATAGACCCTTCTAGCTATTATAGAGTCACCAACGGGTGTAGATACTCAAAAAGGTCGCCGAAGCAATTCTGGCACAATACTAAACTTCCGAGCCACTAACGGTGTAACATAGGACAAGGTGGACCCTAGATCTATCAACACATAAGCAGGATGAGAGAAAATATTCAGCATACTTGTCACGACATTCGGTGACGACTCTAAATCCTGTCTCCCCGGTAATGTGTAGGTACAATCTAGGCCCGCCCTAAATTGGAGGCCCCTGATTTGCCTCGGCCTCTACCTACTGAAACTGAGGGCCTGCGCCCTGCTGGGGATGCTGGAGCTCGCGACCCTGCTGATGACCTATCCTGTCGATCCCGGACACCCTGACCCCTTGCTGGACAATCTCTCCTCTGATGACCCTCCTGTCCACAAATATAACATCCCGTGGAGCCATATCTGCACGCTCCAGAGTGGCATTGGCTGCAAATAGGGCAAAGTGGTATTGTATACCTACTCTTCTCTGCCCTCCTTTGCTGCGGTGAGTCTACCATTTGCGAACCTCCGCCGGGCTCTAACTTCCCTCGGCGACTGAACCTGATCCTCTTCCGCTTTGATGGAGGGGGGGGGGTCTAGGCGGCCTATCTGATAACCATAGCCTAGGTCCTCCCCGGGCCTCCTCCTGTAAATCATCTGGCCTGTCCCTGCGGCGTTGTTCTTGGCGTGTTCTCCTGATCTCCCGTTGCCGCTGCCTGATGCCCTTAATATTCTGAGCAAAAGACTGTACTCGGGAAATATCCATATCCTCTCGCAAAGTAGCTGTGATACAAGTCTCAACATATTCTGGGTTTAGCCCCATAATGAAACGGTGTACCCTAGATGGCATTGTATCCACAAAAGCTGGCGCATATCGGGCCAAGAAATCGAACCACAGGGCATATTCTCGAACACTCATTAACCCCTGCTCCAAGTGTAGGAACTGATCAACCCGGGCTTGTCGAACCTCCCGTGGTAGATAATGATCTAGAAAAGCCTCTGAAAAGATGGTCCAGGTCGGAGGGGAAACATCTCTCCCTCGGGATCTCTCCCAACTCTCATACCACAGTACAACGATGTCTCGTAGCCGGAACACCGCCAATTCAACTGACTCTGTGGGTGTAGTATGCATTACCCTGAAGATCCTCTGCATCTGGTCTAAGAAATCCTGGGGATCCTCTATCCGATTTGTCCCTGTAAACTGCGGGGGACTTAATGCCAGGAATTCTCGGACCCTCAAACTACCAGGTCCTCCTGATGCTTCTGCAGCGGTAGGTGGTATTGACTGACGCTGAGCAACCATCATCTGCGCTAACATAACCACCGCACTCCTGACCTCCTGGTCAGATGGTATAGGTATAGGAACTGCCGGAGGTGGTGCTATTCCAAGCGACTCCTGATGTAATGGTGACTGCTGGGAAGGTCGAGACGATGCCTCCGTATCTCCCTCAGATCGGGCTGATTCTAATCGAGGCTGAGGCATCCTTCTGGTACCCTCTCCTGCTGCTATATCGAACCTCCTACCTATCGTAGGATGTCGCTGGTCCGACATTTTATCTCTGTAAACAAAGAGTATGATAAGCTCAGGGACTCAACCCTATATTGTACCGCTCTATAGCACGACTGAATAAGAAGAAAGAGTAACCATTCTATTATGCCTTGCAGCCTCCTGCCTATAGTATGTGGTGCACAACACATCCATAGACAAAACTCTACTTAGCACGGCTTGCAGACTCCCTGGAATATGACCTGCTCTGATACCAAGTTTGTCACGCCCCACCTTAGGAGGCATGAATGGCACCTGATGCCCTACTAGGATCTGGACTGCTGAACTAACTGAGCCTAAGCACCTCTGGTGCAAGGCTGGATCTAACTCTGGATTCAAGAAAACGACGGGCTATATAGTGGCTGTAAATACAGCCTCCGGCCCACAAGGCCTATAGCCACTTGTAAAAGGTAAACAACTAACCAGAACAACCAACTATAAGGAGTCCTATGCGGGCCGACAAGGCCACCATGATATCTAGTTATAGCTGAAGAAAACGAAATCAGGTGCTAAATTGATCTGTGACCGACAAGGTCACCAACTAACAACTGAACAAGGCCCCACATGGCCATCACATACAATCTGAAACACATATATGGCCCCACACGGCTGATACATCTAACCACAGGGAATATAATACAATCTGCAAGCCTCTAAGAATAATAAGATGGTCGGGACAGGGCCCCGGCCTACCCATACTGTGCAGAAAAGAAGAAAGTGAACCTCTGTCTTCCAAGCTCTTGATGAAAGGAGCTGAAGGCTCTATATCGCTAACTGGAACTACGAGGGATCTGCTCCTCGTCTATGTACACCTGCAGGCAAGTTATGCAGTGCCCCAAAACGGGCGTCAGTACCTCTGGTACTGAGTATGTAAAGCAATAACTGAAAACAACTGAAAGTAAGTAATAAAGCTGACAGTAAATGAAATAATAGGAAACGGACTGAAACTGACTGAAATAGAGGAATCAGGGCTAACATAGCTATACTTGAGAAGAGTAAAAGTCATACCTGATAACGTGGCGTTCTACTGTCTATCTATCAATAACTAAAACAACATAACATAAACCTTACCTGGCCCCCATAAGCCGAAAGGTGAAAGCATCACAATCTATTTACCCCTACCCAGGTCATACCACATCACCTAGTAGCTATAAGCATCCTGTTGATCCCCTGGGTATGCAGCTTGGGCCCGCTGGCCCCTGACTATAGTTGTACCTGAGTCCGGAAGACTCCTGAAATCAACACCCTGGGCGGACGGGGGTGTATAAAGGCCAACCACGGCAAAATATGGGGAACTGGCATCCCATCTTCATCCCTGGCGGACGGTATGCCACTCCGTAGAGTGACGTATCCTCGCCCTCTGGCGGATGAGTCGATACAGTCATTAACCTTGGGGCGGTCACGGAAGCTATACGGGTAATCCAACCCAAAACAATACAATCAAGTTTCAACTGATAGCAATAACTACATATAATACACACTGAATAAGATAGTAATATAATCTCTAACATGTTGTAATAAGTCTCATACTGAACATGATATAATACTTCTGACATGCTTTACTAAATTTCATACTGAGCATGATATACTGTTTCTGAAATATCTTACTGGAATTCATACTATTTTACTATACTGGAGAAACTAACTTGCCGAAAGAAACTGACTTTACATACCTCGACTGTCGGTTTACCGATTATCTGGCGAGGTTCGGCTCGTATTTAGCTGTTCTTTCCAACCGTAATCACATTCACGAAAGAATAGAACTAACTTCATTACTATGCTGGAAGGAAACAATACTTTATATGTATATATACTGACTATTCTTCAGCTTATCGGGGAACGATCGAAAACTCATAATTTCTCGGGGATCTAGAAGGGAGGAATACTTACTTTAAGCCTGGGATTTTATTAACACTAGTTTGGAGCAATTCCAATCACTTTGGCTCGGCGGGACGACGATTCGCCGGGCGAATTTCATGAAACTAACTCCATAGAAATTCTCCCTGCAGCCTTATACTTCGATACCCGAAGTTAATTTGAATTTGGATGGTGTTTGGCAGCGTAATTGGAAGAAAATTATATATTCTCTTCGTCCCTATATCTACTAATCGTGTGGTATATATGGAGAATGATAATAATCTAAGGGTGCGGCCTATATATATACTTGCAGCAAAATACATGGCAACGTGGCACGCTGGCCAATTCGCCGTTTTGGCTCTGTGCCACGTTGGCTAACGCGGAGGTCCCAGCTCCGTGCCACTTTGCCCCTTTGGGCAGCGCGGTTTGGCCTCCTCTTGTGAAATTCTAACTTGGCACTCGTTCGGCCTTTCCCTGGGCCCTTTTCTCGCACGTATGGCATTCTAAAACTCTCAACCAACATGCGAATAGGTCGACTAAATGCTAGAAACTTACGGGGTGTAACAGATTGGATAGCTGTCGTCCACTGCAGTAGACCCGCTATGGCGGTCCACTTCTCGCTATAGTGAGAGACGAGACATACCTTGCTGCAGCGAAACTCATTAAGTAGAACAAAACAAGGATATTCATCCTTACGGTCAATATTGATCTCCTTTTGCCACCATTATTATACTTCATTATCACTAACATTTCACACTGCATCATCAATTCAAAATGTTAACATGGCTATGTCGTCAGATACCAATTGAAATCTTATAAATACCAATTGAGCCCATTGAGATGCCAATTAAAACATTCGAGATACCAATTGGACTCAACCCAGGCGGATAACACACTTAGACATCACGATAGGAAATAAATAAAGTGAAGCTTCCTAGATCCCTTGTAGCCTTCAAAAGATTTGATGTGGACGTCTAGATACCAATCCGAAGGAGTCTACTCGACATTGCTCTTCTACTTGTGAGACCAATAACCTAGATACTTTGATACCAACTTGGCACAACTCAATTAGGAAGATCGTGCGGGCATCTACATTGACTCTAGCTCAATAGGTGAATCCCTTCTTGATCAGCATATAAAATAAGTTCAATACTCCTTAATTTACACAAATCAAAATATCTTTGAAATATTAATAAAATGCTTCCCAAAAACCTTGACTCTTCCAAGATCTAGGCAAAAATAGGTACAAGATCTCTACTTGAAATACTGACAAATAAAATGACATAGCTTTGCCTACAGAAGAAATGCGAAAGCTGATGCTGAATATGACACGTCAATCATGAAACTTCAAACCTGCCGCAACCTACACACAAAGAGGTGTAGAAAGAGTAGTATCAGTACACCAGGCATATTGGTAGGCATCATCGACCGACTACAATTATTTTACGCAATAGCATAAAATTAATATGTAATTAATAATTTAGTTTTTAAATAACCACTCAATAATTTATCAAGCCAATTTCTTACCCTTCATTCACCCTAGTTATTTAATAATACCTCCATATTTTTCTATCCAACTTAGCCACAAAGGCTGGCCTACATACTGTTTAGGCTTCACTGTAGCAGTAGCTTGATTATTTCCGCGGTCTCGCCGCAACGAAAATTCTATTGCTGCAGCAGTATAGCTCTACGCAGTAACTCGACTTTGCTGGCAATCTTACTTCATTCCATCACCTCATTATACAAAATTGTAGCAATATACACTTAATTAAATATACACTTCACCACTTTTCATCTTATCACAATTATTCATTTTATTCCCTCTTCCATGAAATATTCTTACAGTCAGGATCAACCCAGCAACCACATATAAATCACATTTACCTGACAATTTTTAATATAACATTAACTCATTCATAAACAATTTTATAAAAACACAAATGCTTACAATATAAATAAGACATAATTATACAGTAGACCATATGCATGCTGAACACATGGTAAATAGATCTGTCATCATTAATTTCATCTCATCGGATGTCTGTACACGTATTGGTGTCATATCTGTAACTGAACTCTATCACCCAGCAATATGTCACGCCCCACCTTGGGAGGCATGATTGGTACCTAGTGCCACACTCGGATCTAGATTGACCTGACTGAACTGGTCACTCGTGGTGCACGCCTGTAACTTATTTTGAGGAAATGACGGACTATATCTTGACTGTAAATAGAGCCTCTAGCCCACAAGGTCTCCTATAAAGGAAGACAACCAACCAACATCAATGAAATAACATGGATCCTATGCGGGCCGACAAGACCACCATGCTGGCTAGTTATAAAAGAAATGAAAACAGGAAGCTATACTGGGCCCTACACGTCCAACAAGTAAAATAAGACATACATAGGCCCCACACGATCACGAAAACCAACTAACTGAAGACTATAGTCTGCAAGCCTCTAAGAATAGGAATAATGGTCGAGACAGGGCCCCGGCCTACCCAAATGCCATATAAATAAAAAACTGTAATCTCTACAACCTGGCAGTTCCGGTTGAAAGAAACTGGCGAACTGCTGACTCTGAACGGTTTCTAATGAAGGTCCTGAACTCTCTCTGTCTAAACCTGCAGGCAAGTGTGGAGCGCCCCGTAGCTGGGCGTTAGTACAATATGTACTGAATATGTAAGGCAATAATAGAAACTGATTAAGACTGATAAAGAACTAAAATTGAGCAGTAATAAGGGCCAGAAGTTAACCTGAAAGCTTTCTTATCCATAACCTATATATGATAAATCACTACACGTATATGAGTTGAATTGTATAACTACTCATTCATAGGCTATAGTTGGCAGACAAATATACAAAAAAGAACCTAACATGGCCCCCATAAGTCGGGAAGGTACAAGCAACACAGAAATAAGCTACCTGGGCCCCCATAAGCCTCGACAGGTGCCAATCAGTCTATATACCCCTATTGGTACCTCGTAGACTCTGCAAGTAATTGTATTTGAATCTGAGCTATCTGGGCTCCTATAACTGTATCTGTGTCTGAGCGGTCTGAACTGTGTAGCTGGACCTCGAGCCTTGGCTCGATTATGGGTCATAATGTGATAGCTATATCTGGATCCCGAGCTTTAGCTCGACTATGGATCATACTACAACTATTGTAGCTGGATACATCCCTCACAGCCTCTATCTGGTGTAACTTAGTACGGCCCTCACGGCCTCAATCTGCTGGAACTCAATATGGCCCTCATGACCTCAATCTGCTGGAACTCAATATGGCCCTCACGACCTCAATCTGATGGAACTCAATATGGACAACACGACCTCTATTTGATCCTTTCGGACATCATACTACCCCCTACAAGCATGGAACTATAAAAAATAATATCAAACAATCCACGTTATAAGGAAAATATAGCTGGGGCTTACACTGTCGAGGGTTACTATGTCATCATTGTCGTCTCAACTCTATTTGTAACATCTGACCATAATAGGCTTATTATGGAATACTGGTCCTCTACATAGAACAATTGTGGGGCTTCTACTAATCGAATATGCTCCTGAGCAGTCATCCCTAACTTCCCATAGGCAGCTATTATAACTCTTGGCTTGGGGGTAATACGGTAGTATTGTGGTTCTAGTCCCTGAGACATTAACCGAATATGTTAGAATTTCATATGCCTTCTTTAGGTGATTCCTAAACTCGTAAGTGTGTTTATCTCGACTTAGCTGTTCCCGGCAACCTGTACCCGAATATCTGGTAAGAGTAGGTTGGGGCATTGGCACCGTATCTAGATACTAACAAAACTTCCCCCCTTAGGGAATATACTGCTCTCTAGCAGGTTGGTACAACTGAGGGGGTGCCTCCAGTGACCTGTACGATAAGCACCACATCGACTGAAACTAACTGTCACTAGCAATAGCCACTATGTGGCGGACTGACCCTCAACTCTCTACGCAACTCTGGTGCCACTGACTCTGGGTAAGGCCATACTAATGTAATTCTATCCCTGGAGGTGTCAAGGTACGCCAACGGTCTCTGGATGAGCTTTACTGACAATACAGGCGCCGAACTTAACCTCTTCTTTCTCGACGAGGGATACTACAATATACTCTTAATATGCTTTCTAGCAGTTAGCCACAACATGTTTAATTATACTCTACTGATAGCAGCTAACCATGCAATACATGGGTCTTATATACTAGCAACAGCTAATTACAACAAGTAGGATCGTTGTCTATGCTCAGAAACATAAGTCGTATCATTGTACGATGAGAATAACTTGCCGAAGGAATAAGCGTTAACATACCTCGAATGCCGATTCTCGTTTAATTGATTAGTTCCAACCTGAAGTCAGCAGTTCCACTCAACTACAGTCCTTATACTGAGAGAATAGGGCTAGTTTCAATACTAAATTCGGCTAATAACGATATCTTTCAATAATAATATCAACTATAATTCAAATCTTAATAACTCAGCAAAAAATCGCAATTTCTTAAGAGTTCAGAAGGGAGAAATACTCACCTAAGGCCTGTGACCGTTTAGGAATCAATTTGAAACAATTCTGACAACTTTTACCCGGTGGAGCTCCGATTTGCCAAGCGAATTTTCAAGAAATAACTACATAGAAATGCTTCCTATAGGCCTAGAAATCATTACCCGAAGTTAATTTGAGATTGGACGGCGTTTGGTAGCGTAATCGGGTGAAAATTGAAAGTAAATTACGTATTCCCTCTATTCTGACCGAAGTCTTATGTTATCAAATGAACCAACTTAACCTTTAAACATATATATATAGG
>JACEIK010000395.1:0-11191 GCA_018107945.1 Datura stramonium | reverse complement strand
TCCCTCGTATGTCATGCCCGATTCGTTATCAAATGAACCAGCTTAACCTTTAAACATATATATAGGAAGCAGTGGGCATGGGAGGGGGGCTGGCGCGCCACCCGTAGCACCAACCAAGGGGCGCAACACGCCGGTCATAGCGCCAGACTAGCTGGCGTGGTGCAGCACCCAGTGCGCTGGCCCTTCAGTCCCGACCTTCTGCACGCTCAATTCACGCTCGTGTACTCATTCCGCCGGGCCTTTTTACGCATGCATCATACTTTAAAATTCTCGACATACATATGAAACTTATCAACTAAACGATAGGGACTTTACGGGGTGTAACACAATATGTATATCTTAACATACTTGTACTGATCTATGCCACACAACCGTATGTATATCATAACATACCTGTACTACTCTCTATCACAATCATGCCATCGATAATGTGTCGGGCACACGCCTCCATCATATCACTCTACACATATGCCAGAGGGTCTTATGTTTGTCCTTCTGATCATGACCTGCAGGGGACTCTAGATATCCATGTATTGTATATCGAGTCGTATGAACACCATACCATACCTGTCTGTGTACTCTTACATATAAACTCAGCTGTATGAACATAATATCATACCTATTTTTGTACTCATACCATGTTTCTCACTCGGATGCTCACCTCGAACATGAGCCACTCATATCCAAGTACTCATACACACACTAATCTGCTCGTCTGAATGCTCACCTCGGACACAAGCCTCTCATCTCAGAATAAGAACTTATTATCTAACTTCCATCAATATATCCAATAATCTTATCAAATAAATCACCTCATATGACAACTCAGGGTGATAATGTCGCCCAATATGCATCAACATAACTTATTGTGTATTTTATTCAATCCACTCATAGGATAATTCAAAAAGATATATAAATCAACAATCATCAGCATAATTTAACATGCTATTAATTTAATCAACACACATAACCCCTCATAAGTACACATTGATTATTATAATTGCACTTAGTTTTCACAACAACAAAACACATCTATTAGTCTCAGGGTTATTTACAGAACGTAACTAAATCATCATTACTTCCATCACAATCAACATCTAAAGACCAATTAATCATATATCAATCCATACGTATATACATCATTATATAAAGTCTAACTCCTCGTAATCATAACCTGCTATCTTTCTAGTTATTTATCAATTAGTCAATGATCACGCCCAAATTACACCTTTCAATTGAAGTATAAAGCGGTTGCTATCAAATATAGTAACCCAACATAGGTTGGGGTCGATCTCATAAGGAATAGGCAGAAATAATATGTTAATGATGAAAATAATCTAACTTGTAATCAATATNGCAAATAAAAGAAGAAAATAATTTGAAAAATAATTGAGTTTGTATCAAATTAATGAAGCTAAGCTAGGATTGTGTTCCCAATGATTTCATAACTTAGTAGACTTTTACTAATGATCTATCCTGGTGAATTTTGTGTAAGACTTATATTTAGTACATCTAATGTTTCTCGATCTAAAAACTACACTTATCTCCTCTCGGTCTCAATGTGCATGTGTTACATGTACCGATTGACAATAGATGCTTTCCACCCATCTCCTCTCGCTCTCAAAATTGTGCATATTCTAGCTTTTCAATAAGTCTTGACTTTAACTATCCTCGGTTAGAGCTCAAGTTAAGTAGATGAGAATGGTTAATCTGAAATTGTCATTGTTACTCTCTTTTCCTAACTTCAACCTCCTTGGTAGGAAAAGTTGAAGATACAGGCACATTTCAACATTTGCAACCACTAAAAATTTAATTAAAACGAAGATAATAACAATTCACTCAATTCACCATTCAAGAATCACTATTATAAACTACTAATTGTTTAATTCCAATCTATATGCCTTGGACTAATTGTTGGAAGAAGTCCCTAAAATATGTTATGAGAGGGTATTTGTAATAGTATATTCAGCCTTCGTTGTTCCTTCTTATATTTGAATTGGGTTTTACAGCTTCTGTTTTTAGTAGAATTAGGATTTGACTTTTCTGGCGTGTGAAAGAGCCATATGCCGTGCTCCTTATAACACTGAAGTGCTTGGCATGCCGCGCTGCTGGTAGCACTGGACTGGCCTGTACGGCGTGCAGGCCATAACATAGTTATGCCTGTGTACTGCCAACTTCTATATACTTGCTCCATCAATCCCATTTTGCCATTCTATTGCACTAAGCTACATTTAAGCCCACATCCATCACTTTAAGTCCTGAAAGCATCTAATCATGTGTGTTAGTTCTTTTTCACAAATATATCATAAAACAAATGAAAATACACACAATTTATTCTCAAAATATAGTAAAGTATGGACAAAATATGGCTAAGAAATGCGTAAATTCACTGTTCATCACCACCCCACACTTAAACTATTGTTCATCCTCGAACAATCTACTACTTTCCTTATCAAATTCAACCACAACATCATCCTACAAACAAGTCTACTTACACTTAGGATCATTAGACAAACCAATAACGCTCAAACAATGCACTGATGAGTTGGTAAATTCACCAACTCATTAGGCTCTTAAGCTTGAGTTTTGCTTAGTTTTTGAGTTGTTTATGTGGCTTTTATTCCCTTTTTGCCCTTTTTATGTGAAAATGCCTAATTTGAAGAAAAGAGCAAGAAATGAAGCAAAAAAGAAGGAAGTGGGTTGAAATTCGGCATTCCACCAAAGAGGACCGACGAAACGCCGATCAAGAGCCAATTTCCACTGCCTCTGGGAAACAAGCCACTGGAAAAACGCGCATTGCCAATGGCCACAAGCCGGTTCAGCCACCGAATGGAACCTGATTTTCTAGATTGAAAGGAAAAAATCGACGATGCACGGATGGAGATCGGCGAAACGCTGATGGAACCGTCACTGACTACTGGAATGCATTGAAGTAGCAGATAATGTAGTCGGTGGTACACGAATTGCAACCGGAGAACCGCCGGTCGTCCCGTCGATTCCAGAATGATGCTTAGGGGCAAAACTGTCCATCACAGAAAAAGAGAGAGAAGATTCCCTATTTTCTTGGATATAAATTCTAGAGAAAGTACTGTGTACTGGATATATCATAGCAGAATATATCATATCATCTTTTTCCTTTCATAGCTTTAGAACATTCTTTTGGCAGAGAAAATGAGATTTTGATTGGTAGACTTTGAAAAATACGATGCTCTTCTTCTTCTTCTTAATAGTCAGGTACAACCATTGTTGGAGACTATTTTTGTGAACTTGATTTTACTACTCTTGTTATTGAATTCAATGAGTTTATTGTTGAATGTGCTTTTGAATTTCTTAATCATGAGTAGATAGATCATTAACTAGAGGTATGTGATGATGAATACTTAATTAGAGTAGGTATTGTTAGAGTCATCTCTATATTATTTAAATGAGTGCAAATATGTTAGATTCTCTTCAATCAATGGAAGATCCATTGATTATGATGTGGGTCTATTTGTTCTTATTTGATTATTGCTTGTAAACAAATAATTAAGTATTGAAAGAGAAGTTAATAGGGGTATGGATGAGAGATTGTGAAATTGGGCTAGAAATAGCCAAAATTTCATTCTCACTCCAAATTAGTAGCTAATAGCTAGAAATTAGTGCAACTACTAATCCAAATCTGATCGGGTTGAGCTAATAGTGGCTAGAGGTATGATAAAACTCTAGTAAGAGGTATTTATAAGGCTAAAAAGCTGTAATTACCCACTTCCCCGAGATTATTTACACTAATTGAACTTATGAAATAACCTAGCATGTCCCTATCTAGTTAGTATATCATCTACACCAACCTCTAGTCTTCCACATTCTTGTTAACAACCTTGGTGATTTTGCTTTTATAGGAAACCAAATTAGCAATTATAATCTACTACAAATTCCAATCTCTCCCCAATTTATTTGTTTTTTATGTTAATTCTAAGTGGTGCAAGCTAACTTCAACTTCTCAACCGACACTTGTAATTATCACTCACTAGTCCTTGTGGGATTCAACCCCAACACCCGTCGGATTACTTGTTTTGATACTTCGACCGTGTATACCCTTCCTATGAGGAGTATATTTTGGACGTTATAAAAAATGGTGCCGTTGCCGGGGACTGGGGCTTGATATTCTTGTGTTGATTGTTAACTAGAATTAGTTCCATACCACAGTTGTTGCTACTAACCTATTGTTGTGTGGCTCATGAGAAACTTCAGAGGATGGTCACGAGACCATGAGGGGGTTCCTTATGTGGAGACCATTAAGCTAGTAGAAAAGATGTTGCATAGAGACGGGAAGAAAGATGCAATGTTGTTGGTCATGATGAAACAAATGGAGTTGTTGACAAACTATATGAAAGGTTTCCATACAAGAAACCACCGAGCCAACCATGTCTATGAGTATTCTTATCATGGAAATCAAGGTCGGAACAATGTTTGGTCAGTTGATATGAGTAGCCAAGAGAGCAATGAGTCAGTCCCTCCCCATATGGAAAGTACTCTCGAACTGGTGCTAGAAAAGGTCCTTTCAATTGAAGAGGGAATTCAGGATTTGGCGGAGTAAAATATTGGACCTTACAACCACCGTGAAGAGTCATGATGTAATAATTTAACAATTGGAGGATAGGATGAACGAGTTAGCATCTCAGGTGGCAGCTCAAACAAAAGAAACCAACACGTCCCAACTCAGGCCATTGTGGACGATGATACATTCGAGTGGGAAATGGAGGAACAGGTTGTTGGAGAACTAATTTACGATGTCTTTTTGAAAGGTGAAGAACTCGAGGAGGTTCATCATGTGCGTAAGGAGATAAGAAATTATTCTTTCCCACCAAGAAAGCTTGACCTTGATTTAAAGAATCATACTACTCCTCCATCACAGCCATCTATTGTGACACCACCGGAGCTGGAGCTCAAACCTTTCACTCACCTATAATATGCATATCTGGGGGAGAATGCAACGCTCCCGGTTATGATTTCAGCAAATCTCACCCCTTTTCAAGTAGATAAACTCATTATGATATTGAAGAGGTACATTCAAGCTATAGGATGGTCAATAGCTGATATTATTGATATTCCTTCATGAATTTGCACTCACAAAATTAATCTTCAAGAAAATTGCAGCCCGTCAGTTGAGCATCAAAGGCGATTGAACCCACCTATGCAAGAGGTGTTCAAAAATGAGATTATTAAATGGCTAGATGCAGTTTGGTATATCCTATCGCAGATAGTAGTTAGGTAAACCCGGTGCAGTGTGTGCCAAAGAAAGGAGGCATCACGGTTGTTCCGAATGAAAAGAATGAATTAATAGCTACTCTTCCAGTCACTGGATGGAGAGTTTGCATGGATAACCGTAAGTTAAAGTCTTGGACAAAGAAGGATCATTTCCTGGTGCCATTCATTGACCAAATGTTAGGTTGGTTGGCCTATAAGGAGTACTATTGTTTCTTGAATAGATACTCAGGATACAATCAAATTTCAATTGCACCCGAGGATCAAGAAAAAACCACATTTACATGTCCCTATGGCACTTCCGAATTCAAGAGGATGCCTTTTGGTCTTTGAAATGCCCCTGCCACTTTCCAAAGATGCATGATGTCCATCTTTTCTTATATGGTGGAAGATACTGTGGAAGTCTTCATGGATGACTTTTCAGTTGTGGGGGACTCATTTGATGACTCTTTGACACATTTAGACAAGGTATTAAAGAGATGTACTAAAATAAATTTGGTCATTAATTAGGAAAATTGTCATTTTATGGTTAAAGAAGGGATTGTGTTGGGACACAAAATTTTCGAAAAAGGGATTGAGGTGGATCAAGCCAAAGTGGACGCTATTGCTCAGTTACCTCCTATGTGCACCGTGAAGGGGGTTAGGTGTTTCCTCGGACATGCGGGTTTCTCTAACCTATTTATTAAATATTTTTCTAAGATAGCTCATCCTCTATTTCGACTGCTGGAGAAAGAAGCAAAGTTCAATTTTGATTTTGAGGAGTTGAATAAAAGGTTGATTTCCTCCCCGATCATTATAGCACCTGATTGGTCAAAACTATTTGAGCTCATGTGCGATACTAGTGGGGTGGCATTAGGAGCAGTCCTTGGTCAGCGGAGAGACAAGATCTTTCACCTAATCTACTATGCTAGCAAGGCCCTGAACGATGCACAAACAAACTACACAGTAACGGAGCAGGAGCTACTCACTGTTGTGTTTGCATTTGAATCGAGCATATTTCATAGGAATGAAAGAGGTGGTGCACACGGACCATGTGACGTTTAGGTATCTAATGGCCAAGAAAGATGCTAAGACAAGATTGATCAAGTGGGTTTTTTTGTTGCGGAATTCAACTTTGAGGTGAAGGATCATAAGGGATGTGAAAATTGAGTGGCTGACCATCTATCGCGCCTAGAGACAAGTGGGAACCCAGGAACACATGAAGAGATCAACGATTTCTTTTTGGATGAGCGTATTCTAGCCGCAACCTATGATCTAACACCACGGTTTTGTCGATTTTTCTAATTACCTAGCCAGCAACATTATACCGAAGGATTGAACTTTCAGCAAAAGAAGAAATTCATGCATGATGTTTGAAATTTTTTTTTGGATGAACCTTACCTCTTCCGAAGTTGTGCGGATGGTTTACGTCGGTGTGTTCCAGAAGTAGAGATGGTCCCAATTCTAGAGGCTTGTCATTCTTCACCTGTTGGAGGTCATTATGGGAGTGTGCGAACAACAACAAAGGTGTTATAGTGTGGGTTTTATTGGCCTATATTACATCAAGATGCCCATGAATTTGTGAAGCAATGTGATCGATGTCAAAGGACAGGGAGCATTTCAAGACGGCATGAACTTCCGCTAACACCAATATTAGAGGTTGAGTTGTTCAATGTATGGGGGATCGACTTCAGGGCCCTTTTGTAAGTTCTTATGGAAACACATACATCTTGGTAGTAGTTGATTATGTCTCCAAATGAGTGGAAGCTGTTGCACTACAAATAATGAAGGGAGGAGAGTAACAACCTTTTTGAAGAAACATATCTTCTCACGGTTCGGTACTCCCAGAGCCATCATTAGCGATGGAGGTTCTCATTTTTGCAACCGAATATTTAATACATTGCTAGCTAAATATGGTGTGAAGCACAAAGTGGCCACCCCTTATCACCTGCAAACCAGCGGACAAGTGAAAGTTTCAAATCGGGAAATAAAATCCATCTTGACTAAAACAGTCAATGTTAACAGAACCGATTGGGCACGAAAGTTAGATGATGCCTTGTGGGCATATCGGACCTCATTTAAAATGCCAATTGGAATGTCTCCTTATCAGCTGGTGTTTGACAAATCATGTCATCTCCCGGTTGAGTTAGAATACTAAGCTTTGTGGGCATTGAAAAGTTTAAATCTTGAATGGGGAAGAGTTTTCCAAGGTCGAGTCCATAATTTAGATGAGTTGGATGAATTCAGAATGAGGGCATATGAGAATTAAACTATTTTCAAAGATAGAATGAAACATTATCATGACCAAAAGTGTTGCAGCATAGTTTTGCTTCAGGGGATTGGGTGTTTCTATTCAATTCACCTCTACGGCTATTCCCCGGGAAATTAAAGTCCAAATGGTTAGGTCCTTTTAAGATATCTTAGGTGTATGAGAATGGTTCCATAGAACTCCATTGAGAGAATGAGAGCAAGTTCAAAGTGAATGGCCAACGAGTTAAAATATATCTTGGGGTGTTGGAAGAGGTTGGTCGAATAGAGGTTGTATATCTCGATGAACCGTAGGCCCTGAGAAACCTTAGTCGTGCCACGACGTTAACTAAGGTACTTCTTGAGAGGCAACCCAAGAATTTTTATTTTTCTTTTTCTAACTCTTCTTATGTATTGTTGTTTTTGATTTTTATAGCTCGTGTTAGTGAACTTCAAGAAGAGAAAGGACAGGGTTGGCCGGTGCTAGACCGGCAAACCGCTGGTGGCATTTGCGAACTGCCGGTGGGTCATTGGCTGCATCCAATACACTGAAGGATTTAAGAATAGTCAGCGAACCATCTAGAGAAGCACCACTTCAAAGCATGAACTTCTGGTTAGTCGCGGATGTCAACCAGTGCACTTGGGAGTAACCCTGTCATCGGTTTCTAAATCAGTGAAACACCGGATTCATTCTTCAAAATGCCGGTCCATCGCCGATATGGTTTCCAAGAGCTCAAATAGGTAATGTTAGAGACGGTTACATTAGTTAATCGTCGGTCCCCTTCAGCGATCGCCGGTGTATCCGAGTTGAAATATTTTCCCTTTTTCTGAAATTTGACTAACCTTTCCCACTTCCCCACTTTTCATTCATCTCTTTCCCACCATCTATTCATTTCCCTAAACAACTCATTTTCCCACCAATCCTCCATGAATGAACACCATATCACACCCTATCAAATTCCTCTTCTTTCTAATTTAAATACCTCCATGCAATTTCACTCACCCATCTCTATCACTCCATTGTAATCTCAACATAACCGCAGTAAGCAGAAGCTATCAGTTGTGGTTATTCCCCTAATTGGTAAGGTATTTATCACTCACTCTCTATGGTTTCAAGCTATTGGTGATATTTTGTTTCTTGGGTGTTTATTTTATGCTTTTCTTTGCTAATTGTCGATGGATTTTTGTTTGGTTTCATGTGGGTGTCACATGGTACTCGGGTGTAGTATGAGTGGGACACCCTCTCAAGTTGCCCAGTGATAGATAGTTTGACATCTTTCTTAAGGGCTATTTGTCATTTTATTGGGTGAGTGTATGATTTGTGTACATATGTGTGGGGGTGTCCTGTGAGTTAATTACAGGTCGGCCACCGGCGGACCGCCGACCGTGTTTTGGGAACCGCCGTTTGTATCGCAGATTGACCTGCCCAATATTTCATGTGGGCATCACTTTGCAGTATATCGGCGCTTCGTGGATCCAGACCGACGTTTCACCGATATGATGCCGATAGTATGATGTTCTCCCAGGTCACTACTTTACCTCGGTGACCCATCGGTGCTTCGTGAACCTGCGTCGGCATTTCATCGATGATTCACCGATGTATCTTGAAGGATGAAATTATTGAACCTAAATTTTTTCTTCCTTGATTTGAGTTTCAAAAATACATGCACCACTCTAACCTTAGTTTGTAGCATCATGTCTGTTTCCCCGCAATCTCACCAAGTCGAAGCATCAATACCCACCAATAATACACAAGCTCGGTTTGGGTTGGATAGAATGGAGGAGTATTATGTGGCTTTCAAGAAGAAGCGATCCATCTATGCTGAATACCAATTTGAAGTGGACTCTTTGAAATTCCTTCCCAGATATCCACGACCAGATTGGAATGCGCGACTGGGTCCATTCACCATACCTATTGACCCATATTTTCTAGAATTGGTATGGGAATTCTATGTTACATACAGGGCCTGGAAATAGCTCCTCAAGCACAAGGGCCGCACAAATACATTACCATGTCTACCATCGGTTTGGGTGCGGGGGCTAGAGGTACCCATAACTCCCCAAGTAATAAATTCGCTTTATTGGGTGGAGCCAATCCAATCACACTCGATATTCCACAAGAAGGTGGAAGATAAAGGGGATCAGTTCCAATGGGCAGTCAACATGATTACACTTGGCCAACCACAATGGGCCATCTCTAGGGGTCTGATTCATCATCGTGACTTGAAGTTTGAAGCCCGCATGTGATTAGATTTAGTTTGTTCACAACTAATTCCTTCTCAGAGTACAACAGAAGTCCCAATTGAAGTGGCTATTCTTGTAGCATGCATCATGGATCATATGCACATCAATGTGGGGGAGCTCATTGCCTATCAATTCAAATGAAGAGCCAAGTAGCAGGCCACGACGTTGCCATTTTCCATCCTCGTGAGTATGTTATGTGTCCGGGCTGTATGTCCTTTGTTTCGATAATTAGATAGGACTGTTTGGGCCAATGGTATGATTACATTGGCTACTAAAATTGACAAAGATGCTCTAGCTATGAAACAAGCAAAATGTGCAACAAGCAAGAGTTCACCACCGCCTTCGGCGTCTTCTACCACATCGACTGCTCAATTCCATTCAGTTGTTGTCCCCACCCCCAACACCTCCGAATTTGCTCAAAATAGCACAAAGGGCCTACGCACATGAGAACCATCTTGTGAAGCTAGCTAAGGCTATCCCATCTATGATACACACTGTCAACAAGAAAGCTATGCAACCTGCTAAGAATAAGTTGAAGAGCCTATGCTCCACAGTTGAGGTCCTTGAGAGCGAGGTGATTTCCTTGAGAAAAGAGGTGTCTGCACTCTGTAAACCTCTATCTACCAGCAACTCAAACCCTTCTAAACCTGCAGCGGTTCCTGTGCAGCTTGAGGCACCCAGAAGTCCACCGGACGATTGGTGGGTAGGTTATGACAACACATCAGAAATAGTATCAGATGAGGAGTTATATCATAGCTGAATACCACTATCACGCCCCGCATTGAGGGGTATGACTGGAACCTGGTGTCCTACTGGGACCTAAACTACTAGACTGCTGAGCCTAAGCACTTCTGGTGCCTGGCTGACTCTAACTCTGGATTCAAGAAAACGACGGGCTATATAACGGCTGTAAATATAGCTTCCGGCCGACTAGGCCTGTAGCCACCTGTAAGCAAATAACAACTAACAAGAACAAAAGTAGTATGAAGGAACCTATACGGGCCGACAAGGCAACCATACTGTCTAGTTACTTCTGAATCAAGAAAAATAGGTGCTAAACAGCTACATGACCGACAAGGTCACCACTACCATCTGAGCGAGGCCTCGCATGGCCGTCATAAACAACTAAGACATACACACGGCCTCACACGACCGGTACAACTAACCACAGGGAATATGCAATCTGCAAGCCTCTAAGAATACTAATAATATGGTCAGGACAGGGCCCCAGCCTACTCATACTGTACAACAAAAGAAAAAGGATAAACCTCTAGCTATCTAGCTCCGGATGACTGGAGCTGATGACTCTGTGTGCTGGCTGGAATCATGAGGGGTCAGCTCCTCATCTATGAGTACCTGCAGGCAAGTAATGAAGCACCCCAAACGGGCGTCAGTACCGTTGGTACTGAGTATGTAAAGCAACAACTGAAAAATATCTGAAAACAACAATACAACTGATGGAACTGAAATAGAAAGA
>JACEIK010000394.1:462045-475513 GCA_018107945.1 Datura stramonium | reverse complement strand
AGTCCTCCCATTGTCCCGCATGTTTTTATGCATTGTTATGTTTACGTTATTTGGCTCAAGTTATATTTTGATAAGGTTACTTACGATTATGATAATGAATTATTATGAATGATTTGAAAGTCTTGAGCCCAATGTTATATTACGAAGATTTTGATGCAAGCATGATGTCCTCCTCCTATGTTTATTGATAAGTTTTACTTTACTTTTAAAATGTCCATTTTACTTACCTTGAATACTCAGTACATTCCACGTACTGACCGCATATTTTCTGTGCTGTATCATTTCATGATACAGGGACCGGATCTCAGGCTTATCCTCATCTTTAGTCCACCCCAGCCTACGATATCAACTTATTGGTGAGTCCTCATGTTTCGAAGGACGTTTGATAGACTTCCATGTTGTTTATGTTTCAGTACTGGTCGGGTTAGTTGGGGATGTTTTCCCATCAACCCATTTTATGTTTTAGAGGCTTTCAGACAAGTATGTAGTATTCAGCTGTGTAAATGTTTGGTATTTCTTGATGCTATGTTATGATTACATTTCCGCTAAATCCTTATGATTTTCATTCCGCTTATTTGAATGAGAATAGTTCTATTCATGAGCCATGGGTCGACTTGGGGTCCCTCGGGGTCCCTTGTCCCATGTCTACGATCCAAGTGTATGTTCGGACCGTGACAAACTGTTTCCATGGAAGGGGAAATAGAGGCTTGAGATATGCCCCTCAATTCTTTGATGAGGATGACTTGGATATTGAAGAAGTCGGGTCAACCGGAGCTATTGTACCACCACATTTGCCTGCTAGGCAAAATTTGACATCAATCACCATGATTCAATTATTGAACATGAAGGGAGTTGTAGTGGTCACACAGCTAATGATGCCAACCTGCACTTTATGAACTTCGTTGGAATATGCAAGGCGTATAGGTTTCCCGGAGTCAGCTAGAACGCAATAAGGCCAAGACTCTTCCTATTCTCTCTGTCTGGGGAAGCAACTTTATGGTTATCGAAGTTTCCCAACAACTCCATTACCAATTGGAGGGAGCTTAAATAAGCTTTTCTAGAGAAATTCTTTCCACCCTCCAGGATGCTGCTGCTTAAGGATGAAATATATAATTTCCAACAACTCAAGACAGAGGCACTTCATTAAACCTGGTTGAGATTCAAGAAGAAGTGGACCAAGTGCCCAAACCACAAAATTCCCGATGACAGTTTGTTGGAGATTTTCTACAGATCACTGAAAAATAGTACTAAAGCTGTAGCAGACACAGTGGCAGGAGGAGTACTAATGAGCCACACCTGGGAGCAAGTTGCCACTATTCTAGATAGAGTGACAAAAACGAACAGGGCATGGCACACCTAGGAAGTGGAAGCAGCTGGTGGTACATATGTTGTTGGTTTGACTGCAGACCAATGAAGGAAGGAGGAAGAATGTGACTAGGAATTGGCCCATATGCGCACATCATTGAACCTGCTCACAAAGCATATCATGGGTGTTGGAGCCAGATAAGTTAATGTAGTGGGAACTTAAGGACAGGAACCAGGGCCAGAGTACTCAGATTCCAAGGAGGAGGCAAACTTCTTGGACAACCAGGTGGCGGGTTTCCAAGTCAACACCCAAGGGTCTAGACAAGGCAATTGGTGCAAAGGTTTTGGAAACTAAGGTCGGAACCATTACAGAGACAATTACAACCGGAATGGATACAGATACAAAAGTCGAGGTCGTGAGCGTGAGGGATAATAGGAAGGAATGATGGTTACCACAACGACCAAAAAGGATTATACGTGCCTCCTAATGCACGTGAGGGGGACGTTAAATAGTCAAAGTTGGAGAGCATGATGGATGAGATGCTAAATAAGGTTAGATCCACAGATGAGCAGTTGAAAGACTTCGGTGGAGATATATCTAGCATGGTTCAGAGAGTTGAGTCACATTCCACGACCATCAAGCAGATTGAACCGCAGGTGGGTCAACTATCAACATCTATGAACCTTAGGAAAAAGGGTACATTATCTAGCAACACAGTCCAAAATCTTAAGAATGATAGTCACTGCATGGCTGTGATAACTAGGAGTCAAAAGAACACAGTTGATCCCCCTCTACTGGTTGTACTTGAGCTTCAAAGGAAGAAAGTGAGCATAATTGATGATAAGGAAGAGGTTGATAAGCATGAGCATGAGGAAAATGTTGAGTCCTCTGAGGCTCCAGTTGTTGAGAAGGAGCCTGAGGCTGAACAAGGAGAGAAACAACATGCCACATAGATTTATAAGGCTATCACGACCACCCCCACCGTTCCCTCAAAGAATGAAGAAGAAGGTAGAGAATGGTAAGTTTTAGAAATTTCTATCAATGCTAAAACAATTGTCTATAAACATACCATTGGTCGAGGCATTAGAGCAGATGTAGGGATACACCAAGTTTATGAAGGACCTTGTTACTAAGAAAAAGGTCTCTGAGCTATGAACCCATGGATAACGTGCATTATTGTAGCGTTATAGCCTTATGGGTCCTTACCCAGAAAAAGGAAGATCCAGATGCCTTGACCATTCCATGTACTATTGGTGATGTTGAGTTTGCAAGGGCACTTTGCGACATGGGAGCAAGTATCAATCTGATGCCATTAGCTGTGTTTAAGCAGCTAGGCTTGATATCCCCCACACCAACTACTATACGGCTACCAATGGCCTACCGAACTGTGAAAAAGCCTATGGGGATCCTGTTTGATGTGTTTGTTAAGGTGGATAGATTTATATTCCCAGCAGACCTCGTGATCCTTGGTTGCGAGGTTGATTTTGAGGTCCCCATCATTTTAAGGTGACCATTCCTTGCTACTGGGAGGAATTTAGTAGATATGGAGGTTGGCCAGCTAAAATTCAGAATCGATAAAGAGGAGATCACCATCAATGTCTGCCGGTTAATGAAGCAACCAAAGTATTATAGAGTGGTCTCAGCAATCAAGGATGATTCTAAGTTTCTTGACGAAGTCTAAGTAGTCAAGAGACTTGCATCATGTCACGACGTTAAATCAGGTGCTTCTTCGGAGGCAATCCATTAGGTGATTTGGTGAATGCTGAGTAACCAATCCACCTACGTCATGTCACGATTTTAAATCAAGCGCTTCTTGGAAGGAAACCCAATTTTATTGACTTATGTGTGCTCAGTGTGCAAGTGAAACAAAAATAAGTGGTAGAAAAATTGCAGAACAGACTGGTTCTACGATTCTCAATACGACTCGTAAGAGGATTGTACGGGTCGTAGTATGAGTCGTGGTAAGAAGCAGAGATGTATCTTAGTGCATAAGTTCAGGGTACAGTTGGTCCTATGACTCATAACTTTATTATACGGGTCGTAGTACTCACTGAAGTTATGAACTATGCAAAGCATGGGCCTTCAGTTAAGAGTGACCTACGAGTCATGGTACAGGTCGTACCTTTGTGGTATGAGGCATATGATGTGCTCGTAGGTCCACAGGTAAGTTTTCTTAACATCTCTACTATGAGTCCTAGGGACGAGTCATAGGTACTTCATATGACTCGTACCGGCCAAATTTATTAAAACAACCTGACTCGGCTTAGATTTTTTAAATCTTCCCTAGAACTATTTAAACTTCAAAGTTGTTGAACCATTCTCCCACGCACTAAAACTTGAATCCACGAGCACTCCCATGACTTCCCTCACACTCGTAACTAAAGAAAGAATCAATTGAGCAAGGTTTTTGCTTGATTAAGAATGCTAAAGTTGGTTCCAAACCCTAGTCGCTAACACCCACAAAGTGAGCAAGGTTTTGCAACATTTAAGTAACTAATTATGCTTTGAATCGGTAAAAGAGACCTTTGTGTTTGTGCAAACTTTTTTAATAACTGGGAGTCCTCAAAAAGCATGAAAATATAGGAGGATAATGATCAGTTATGTGCAAAATAAATGTGTTGATTGAGTAGGATTTTGAATATGTTAAAAATTGAATGTGAACTACTATAAATTGAGTTNAGGGGTTGTAAATAAAAAGGGTAATGGGTAGTTGTAAGCACATGAAAAATTCATGCCTAGACTTAGGGAATTTTGAGTACCGAACACAAAATTGAATTCACTTGCAAACTGAGATGAAAAGAAGGCAAGTACAATATTCACAAGCCTTTCTATGACTTGTGGTTTCATATTATGACTCATAGTATGGATCGGTAGAACTTTCCCAATCCAAATGTGAGAAAACTAAGAGGTACGAAACCTAGTACGGCCCGTAGTATCCTACTACGAGTCGTACATGTAATCGTACCAAGAGTCTGAAAAGGGTGAAGTCTAAAAGTGACAGTATGATCCTTCCTACAACTCGTGGAATCGACTTAAGGGTCGTACCATAAGTCATGGAAAAGTACAAAACATGGGTTTTCAAGGGGCGTCCTCATACGACTCGTGGTACGAATCGTACCTTCATGGTACGAGTCGTACCTCAGATTCATGACTTGGATTTGAGACATTACAAGTACAACACGGATCCTACCTCCATGGTATGACTAGTATTGTAGACTCATGAAAAATTACAGAGGAATTTTGCTTTCTTTTTCTCAAATTTGGAATTCTAATCCTTTTTCTCCATAGGTACAATGACTCAGAAGAGGAAGGCATCAAAAGTACCTGCTCGAAGGGCATTGATAGATGAAATCTTCGAATCTTAACATGCTGGAAAAACACCTTGTGCTTCTTTACAAGAATACAGGGTTGATACATCTGACACTGATGGGACCCGAACCACTACGGAAAAAGCTAAAGCGCAGGCCGAGGTGGCCACTGCCAAATCTGCTGGTGCTCCCTAGTCTGAGAAGGGAGCTGAGAAAAGAGTCCAAGAGTCCGATACTGTCTTTAAAGAAGAGGAGGGGTCTGAGGAGGTCCAATCCGGCGATGGAGACAGTGAGTTCGGATCTGAGGATGAGGTAGCCAGCGTCGAGCAAGAGCAGACTCCGCCTAGGGAGAACCGTACCACTCAGTGGAGAGTACCAGGAGCACAGGAGATCTATGAAAAGGGTCTTGCTCACACCACCAAGAACAAACCCAGGCGTAGTATTCAAGAAGATCTGCGGATCCTCACCAATGTACTGAATGAGATGGAGGAGATTAAGCGGATATTCAGCTACAATGGGTTTGATTGGATGGCTAGAACCTCGAATCGATACACTTTAGAGATTGTCTTGGTGTTCTATGCCAATTATTTGGAGACCTTAGAGAAGAAAGAAAAGAAAGGGCAAAAATTGAAAGATCATCCTAAATTGGAGAGCATCATGGTAAGAGGAAGAACTGTTGATATATCCGAGCGCACTATTGCTTGGGCATTATATGGGCCCAAATTAATACCACCACACACTATACCGGAGTATGACTATCGGGTCAACTCCATGAAAAAGATCAAATAGTTAGGCATTAACGAGAGGAGGAGGCGAATTCAGTGCCTGTTTGGGGTTATTGCTAAGGACAAAGAGGAAGCATGATGGGTCACTAGCAGAAAGAAGGTCACCAAGAATTCATTAAACTTCATAGAAAAAGTCTATTGGATGTTAGTTCACCACCGGACCTGACCATGAATGACAATACCCTTAGTGCAGACATAGTAGTATTGGTGGCGTGTATCATGTCAAGATACCCCATTAACATCCCAAGGGTCATTGCAGAGGAGATCCGGGATTGGGCTATGGGATTGAGCACTACCATCCCATTCTCGAGTCTCGTATTTAGGCTATGTATTGAGGCAGGTATCAAGGTATGTCATGGTGAGGAGTGGTTGATTAGAGGATAACTAACACCTGATATTGGCTTAATTCGGGATGAAATGAACTCGGTAAGTCGATCACAACTTTCTACCATAGTCCCGATACCACAGGAAATTAGGGGCAAGTAGGTGAATTCCCCCACCTCATAAGAACAGGATGAGACACTAGCTATAGATGCCGATCATTCAGGGGCAGCTCCCAGCACCTTTGCCGCACCACCTATGGTCCTTTCGAGACAGACTCCAGCCAGATACATACTAGTGCCTCAGGATTTTCTCTAGAAGATAGCCAAGTGACTGACTATAGCTGAGAAGAAGGTACAGTCTATGATGGAGAATGTGAGGCCTTGGGTGAAGGCTGAGATTGAGGCGGCTGCACGGGTCATACACGCCAGACTAGATGGCCTTGAGAGCCATTTCAATGAGAGTATGGCCGAGCAGGCTAACATTGGTAGCCCCCGTGAGGAGTTGGGGGCTCTTTAGAGCCAAGTGATTAAGCTGTCAACTCGATAGTCGACAATTCTAGCTGCCCCTACTCTTCCTGACCTAGAAATTGCTATTGATGAGGATCTTTATTTGGCAGTGCATTGGGAGCCGATAGGAGTTTATGGAGAAAAAGGGAAAAAGAGGGTCTCTGAGGATGTTGGAGATGAGACCCTGAAGAAGAAGAGAAAGAAAGAAAAGAAAGAGTGCAAGTGGGAAAGATTGGAGAGACAACAGACTCACAACAAGCAAAGGCCGGAGCTTGCTTGAGAGAGAGAGAGGAGCGGGTAGCTCCACCACTGCCCATGATGAGCTTGCGGGTGGCAAGGACGCTTCGAGCGAGCCACATTCAGCCCCGGTTATTCCAAAGGTCGTAGAAGCGACTGCTACTACTGAGGGGGTAACCATTGCCCCTACTGATACACCATTGAGTGTGCCTGTCGCCACCAGCGCCATGACTGCAGTGGAGGTTCTACCTTCGCAGGATGACAGGAGTGCTTAGTGCGCCACAAGTATATTTCCTTCCTTCTGTTTTATATTCTGTTCTTCGGAGATGAACCCTGCTTTTCAAAAGGGGACGGGGTGTACTTGTATTTTTTGGGATTTTTGGATTCATCTGAGGGTTTTTCTTACCGTGTTTCTATTTTCTCGGGCATGCTATCTAGTAGAACCGGCACGTTTAGGATGTTTTTTTAATTATAAAGTAGCTTAGGATTACTTAGCCAATAAATTGCACTAGCTTTGACTTTTGAAAAAATTGACCCTATTTTAAAATTTTATATGGTTAGTTGTGTACTTGGTAATTACAAGACATGATTCTGTGGATCTTTTTTCGTGTCATTTAGTGTATTAACATGAGTATTTATATTTATCCATCTATGAATCGGACAGGTAGAGTGAATGGAAAGCATGTTGCATGAGTGATGAGGTCTACACCTAGTTGAATACTGCATAGAGGATCTAGAACTTGCCCAGTTGGTCTTTACATAGGTTTTAGGATGGTTGGTTAGGAAAGGATCATAGGCAATTTTTGTTTATCCCATTTTAGATTAAATTACCCTACTAGAATAATATGATTCCCTTGATCCTGATTTTGAGCCTTAAATGAACCATTTTTCTTTGATTAACCAATTAACCTTACCTTAATGTCCCTCCTTGGACATTGTAAACCTTAACCTAGGAAAAATTTCTAAGTTGAGGGTGCCTAGATTAGGGGTGTATAGATCTTGGGGAGGTGAAAAAGGAAAAGAAAAGAAAAAAGGTTTAAAATGAGGTGTGATGTGACAAAAGAAGAGAGAAAAAAAGAGCTGAAAAAGAAAAAATTGAAAAGAAGATACAAACAGAGAAAAATTAATAAAATGTTGAAAACATACCACACCCATATTATTGCATAAAAATGGAGAAAAGGGAGGAATAGATGAAAAAGTGAAAAATCGTGAACTAAGTGAAAAGTGGAGCCACGTGTATGTAGTGCCAATGAGGGCTTATTCACTAAAAAGTCCATATTTACTATACCCAATCCGAAAGCCTACATTACAAGACGAATCAAGTCCTATAATGATTCTAGCATGACAATCTGAAAAGTTGAAGTAAAGAAAATAAGGGCAAGCCTATGGTATTTGATGTGCAGTATTTGGATATTCCTTGTGAGAGTGAGAGTATTACTTATTCAGTCCCATATTTCATACTTTTATATATCTATGAGTGGGGGACTTCATTTGTTGTGAGGGTACATGGTTGATGTTTTATTCTGCCAGTTGTCCGCGTGAAAAGCACAAGTTATGACTTGACTATCTTCTAATAATTAGATGACCTTGATCCCTGTTTATCATGGTTTATAGTTACTTGATGTGCATATGCTTATTTGGTTTACTGAAAAAAGTGTCAAAAGATGTTTCAGTATATAGTGCAAATTTTGATTGATGTTGGCTCTAGTATCCTAGGTTTATTTTCTAGTTAAGCGTCATTTTTAGTTTTTGCTGTCTTTGTCTGAGGACATGCAAAAGTATTAAGTTGAGGGTTTTGATGTACTGTGTGTTTACAGCACTTTCAACGCTTAAAACTGAGAAAATAGCATGGACTTAACTATGTTTATACGGATATGAGGTGTTTTTACTTTGTTTTCAAGGAAAACAGGTGTTAGAGCAAAAATGTGCAAAAGATGCAAAAAATTAGCCAAGTACTGATCTTAGTATGAGCTATACTGAGACTCATGGAAAAGATGAGAATACTGGATAATGCAAAGGCAAAGTATGACCCTCAGTACGAGCTGTACCAAGATGGTACGAACCCTAACTAGAGTCATGGAAAACTTTAAGAAGTCTCCTGGTGTAGGTGGAACCTATGGATCGTAGAATCTACCTATGACCCATACTAGGAGTCATGAGGAGATTCAGTGATTCTTAAAAACCTGGAAAAACTCAAGATGTAACAAGAAATTATGAGTCATAGGAGCAAGGTACGAGGCATACCAAAACACACATAGAAAACTTCAGAAGAAGTCAAAGTTCTAATAGCCAAGTCACTGATGGATTGTACGATTCGCAGGATCATGGTATGAGTCATACCAGTTGCCAACACTTAGTCAATTCTGCAGTAGCCAAGGAACGTACGAGAGCAAGGTATGACCCGCATAACCCTAGTACGGGTCGTATGACCAGTCGTAGGACGAGTCGCTGCCAGATATAGAAATTTCCCTATTAGCTTAGGAAAAGGTTTTTGATGTTTGTATAAATACCTTTTATGTTTTTTTGTAGGAGAACGGACGAGGAGACATGTGATTATATTGAGAGAAGGTTTTTAGTTAATAGTTTGTGAATTATTATCATGTTTTGGAGAGCAATTCTTGAGATCAACACTTGGTTTTATCGATTGTTCTTGATTTTATTAATCAATATCCAAAGAAGGTTTTCTTCCAATTATTGTTCTAGTATTTAATTATGTGTTTTTCTATGAATACTAATTACAATCGTAAAATTATGAAAGGATAAAATCTCCACAACTAGAATTGTGGGAACCATGATGGATTAACGAAATGGGTTACACAGAGTGATTCCAAACCAATGCTAAACGCTTGTATTGTATTCTCTTCATCTTTAAACATTTCTTAATGGTGCGCAATGTTAGGACTTTCCCAAATTATTTACTTGCTTGAACCTAGAGAAGTAGAAATTAGGAAGAGAGAATTACAACAAAGCCTTGATTTTTATAATCATTGTATGACTTGAGCTGCGGTCGCAGGAAAGTTAATTTGGAATATATTGATTACAGATAGTTTGAAATAGCTCATGAGATATGAATCGGTGATTGAGTATAGTCATCCAATAGGGACGAACCAGTCATTTGGATGAATCCTAGTTATCAGTTCCATAAGTAAGCATTGGGATTGATCATGCGTGTGTATACCTGAAGTAGTTATGAACCCATGGGAAACACTTAACCTAGTTATTTGCAAAACTTGATAACAACCACAATTTCAGTCTTGTTTTATTATTGTTTTTCTTACAAAACCCCCAATTTGGAAGTAACTCACCTAAAAGTTTAAGCACCGGCATTAGTCTAGCTCTTACCTTATTCCCTGTGGGTCCGACCCTACCTCTTTTTTGGGTTGTTTATTGACAACGTCCGCTTCATACTTTGCCAGGAATGTGAGTTTGAACATTATCAGCTACTTCATTGACCGACAAACATTGAAAGTGAACTCCTCTTTATTAAGCCTGAATTTCAGTTGGCCAGCCTCAACATCTACTAAAGCCCTCCCAGTGGCAAGGAATTGTCGCCTCAAAATGATGGGGACCTCAAAGTCAGCCTCGCAATCCAGGATCACAAAGTCCGCTGGGAATAAAAATCTATCAACTTTGACAAGCACATCAAACAAGATTCCCACAGGCTTCTTCACAGTACGATCGGCCATCAATAGCCACATAATAGTCGGTGTGGGGGCTCCTAAGCCAAACTGCTTGAACACAACTAATGGCATTAGATTGATGCTTGCTCCCAAGTCACAGAGTGCCTTCGCGAACTTAACGTTACCAATAGTATATGGAATGGTGAAGGCACCTGGATCCTCCTTTTTCTAGGCAAGGACCCGTGAGGCTATGGCACTACAATGATGTAAGTTACCCACTGACTCATAGCTCATGGACCTTTTCTTGGTAACAAGGTCCTTCATAAATTAAGCGTATCCAGGCATATGCTGCAATGCCTCAACCAATGGTATGTTTATAGATAATTGTTTAAGCATGGAAAGAAATTTCAGAAACTTACCATCTTCCGCCTTCTTCCTTATTCTTTGAGGGAGCGGTGGCGGTGATCGTGGGATAGCCTTATATATCTGTGTGCCCCCTGTTTCTTACCCTTTTCAGTTTCAGACTCCTTTTCACCAATTGGAGCCTCAGTCAATTCAGCCTCTTCCTTAAGCTTTTGCTCAGTAACGTCATCATCATCAACAATTACGATCTCTTTCTTTCTTTGCATTTCAACTACAACAGGCAGAGGGGAATCAACTGTGGTCTTTCCACTCATAGTCATTACAACCATATAGTGACTATCATTCTTCGGATTTTGTACTGTGATAGGTAGTGTTCTCATTTGCCTAGGGTTCAAGGATGCTGACAATTGACTCAGCTGCTGCTCTATTAGCTTGATGGTTATGGCATGCGACTCAACTCTCTGGCCCATGCTAGATATATCTCCACAAATGTCTTTCAGCTGCTCCACAGTGGATCTCACCTTCTTGAGAATCTCGGCCATCATGATCTCCACTTTTGATTGTCTAGTCTCCCTCTCACGTGCATTAGGAGGCACATACAATCCAATTTGGTCATTGCGGTAACCATCACTCCTTCTCCACCCTCCCTCTTGCTTATGACCTTCTCTCCTATCACTATACCCATTTCGATTATAGTTGTCTTGATATTGATTCTGACCTTGATTTCTGAAACCTTGGCACCAAGTGTCCTATCCAAACCTTTAGGCGTTGTCTCGAAAACTCTCCACCTATTTTTCTAAGAAGTTTGCCTCAAACTCGAAATCTTAATGCTCCAGCCCCAATTCCTATACCTAAGCTCCCACTTTATTTATTTTTCTGGGCCTATTGCCCATGATATGCTTCGTGAGAAGGTCTAATGATGTACGCATGTGGGCTAATTCCTAGTCACACTCTTCTTCCTTCTTTCATTGGTCTGTGGTCATACCAACAACATATGTACCAGCAGCTGCTTCCACTTCCCTGGTGTGCCAGGCCCTATTGATTTTAGTCACTCTATCAAGAGTAATGGCAGTTTGTTCCCATGTGTGACTCATCCGTGCTCCTCCCACCACAGTATCCGATACAACTTTAGTGATATTGTTCAATGGCCTGTAAAAAAACTCTAACAAACTATCGTCATGAATTTTATGGTTTGGGCACTTGGTCAACTTCTTCTTAAATCTCAACCAGGTTTCATGAAGTGCCTCCATTTTCCATTGTCGAAAATTGTAGATCTCATCCTTAAGTTGTAGCATGCTGGAGGGTGGGAAAAACCATTCAAGGAAAGCCTGTTTGAGCTCCCTCCAATTTGTAATGGAGTTGTTGGGAAACTATGATAACCATAAAGTGTCCTCCCCAGACAGAGAGAATAGGAAGAGTCTCAGCCTTATTGCATCCTGACTTTGGGCAACCTGTATGCCTTGCATAATCCAATGAAGTTCATAAAGTGCAGATTGGAATCATTAGCTGCATGATCACTAAACACCCCTTTCACATTCAACAACTATATCATGGTGCTAGTGATGTCAAACTTCACCCCAGCAAGCAAAAGTGGTGGTACAATAGCTCCAGTCAACCCGATTTCATCAATATCCGGGTCATCCTCACAAAGAATTGAGGGGCATATCTCTGGCCTCTGTTTCCCCTTCCATGGCGGCTAGAATTTACAACTTCATCCCAAGCATCATCGTCTTCCTCAAGTGCAACTTATCGAGCTAGCCCGGTTTGCCTAGCTTCTTCAGCAAGCCGAGCATCTCTTTACTATTGGTTCTCCATTCTTTGTAGTGTTCTTTCAATTTCAAGATCCACAGGAATCAGGGGGTTTCTGCTCCATTGAGTACTTGGCATTCACCCAGAGACAACCCGTGGGTGTCAAAAACAAAAAGAAAATGTATATGAGGAAATAACAACCAAAAGTTAAACACAAGCAATTAATCTAATCTTAGCTGTATTCCCCGGTAACGGCGCCACTTTTTGATAACGCTCAAACTCACACTCCAGACAAAATATGAAGCAAACATTGTCAATAAAGAACCCAACAAAGAGGTTGGGGTGTAACCACAGGAAATATGGTAAGAACAAGACTAATGTCGGTATTTAATCTTTTTAGTATGTTATCTCCAAATCGGGGGGATTATAGAAAAACAATTGTAAAACAGGAGTCAAAATTAGTTGTTGTTTATCAAGATTTACAATAAACTAGGGTAAGTGTTCCCCATGGGTACATAACTACATCAGGTTTACACTCGTGATCTATCCCAATGCTTACTTGTAGAACTGATAACTAGAATTCATCCAAATGACTAGTTCGTCCCTATTGGATGAGTATACTCAATCACCAGGTTAGGTCTCATGAGCGATCAATTGAACCATTATCAATTTGTTCCAAATTAACTATCTGCAACCGCAACTCAAGTTATATAGTGATCATAAAGATCAAGGCTTTGTTCTTTTCCTAATCTCTACTTCTGTCATGACCCGAGCATAGGCCATGGATTGTAACATGGGACAAGGAACACGAGAGGCCCCAAGTCAACCCATGACATAAGCATACATCTAACTTCATTCACTGTAAGCGGAAGACCGAACATAAGACATAGCGGAAACGTAAACATAAAATAACATATCATAACATAAGAAAATCTCTAGACATACACACAAGTTGAGTACTACATACTATCTGAAAGCCTCTATTACATAAGATGGGTTGATGGGACAACAACCCCAACTAACCTGGCCAAGTACTGAAACATAATATGACATAAGGTCTAGTAAAACGGCCCTCGGAATATGAGGACTCACCAACAAGCTGAAAATGATGTCACGCCCCGCCTTGGGGGGTATGACTGGCACCTGGTGCCCTATTAGGATCTGGAATGGTAGACTACTGTGCCTAAGCACATCTGGTGCCTGGCTGGCTCTAACTCAGATTCATGGAATCAACGGGCTATATAACGACTGTAAATACAGCCTCCGGCCG
>JACEIK010000394.1:405844-430115 GCA_018107945.1 Datura stramonium | reverse complement strand
GTATATGTAAATATAAGTATAAATGTATTAATACCCTACTTTTCTACGTGAGTATATCTAATTACCTGTCACACCCTACCTTGGGAGGCATGACTGGCACGTGGTGCCATACTAGGATCAGAACTAACCTGACTGGGCTTATGCACTTCTGGTGCATGCCTTCTCTTTAAATAAAGAAAAGGACGAGCCATATCTCGGCTGTAAATACAGCCTCTGGCCAACAAGGCCGCATAGCTACCTGTAAAGAGAAAACAATTGACCAACAACACGCAGTAAAGGAGATCCTATGTGGGACGACATGACCACCATGCTGTCTAGTTATCTCATAATAGAAATAAGCAATCAAAACTACACTATAGCCGACATGGCTGCTAACTAATAGCTATACTAGGCCCCACACAGCTATCATGCAAAGAAAAATATTCATGGGCCCCACACGGCCAATAACAAAACTAACACTAGAAATCTGTAGCCTACAAGCCTCTAAGAGTGGAATAATGGTCGGGACAGGGCCCCGACCTACCTATAAACTGTACAACAAAAGAACAAACCTTCTAACTAACAACTCTGAGGCAAAAGGGACTGCTGACTCAGCTGATGACAAGGATGGTCATGAGCTGGATCTAACCGTACCTGCAGGCAAGTAATGTAGCGCCCCAAGGATGGGCGTCAGTATAATATGAACCGAATATGTAAGGCAGTAAATGAAAATGACTGAATAATACTGATAATGAAACTAAAACAATTCACTGGGAGGGATAGAGAGTTAACCTGATATAACCTTATGATCTACTGTACAACTAACAATAAATAGTGCAAATAAGAACCTTACTTGACCCCCATAAGTCCGAAAAGTACAACCAACACAAAATAACCCGCCCGGGGTCCCCATAAGCTCTGGAGAGTCCATTTAAATCTATATACCCCTAATAAGGTGAAAATGAATCAACAGGTAACTATAGCTGTCCTATCGGTCCCCTAGGTCTGCAATTGAGCCCGCTCGGCTCTTGATTTGTAGCTGTGTCTGAGTACGGTGGACTCCTGATAACTGCACCCTGGGCACCAGGCTCGACAAGGGTTAGTGATGCCGATACGAAATAAAGATAATAGTACAGCCATGGAATGGACTGTAATATAGCCCTTGGGACGGCATATCGCTCCTTGGAGCAACGTCATATAGCCTCGTAGGAGTCAAAACAGCTAGTAACCCTGGGGTTTGTCACGAAAGTATATACAGGGTAGGGTCAATCCCAATCTGAACAGACAACGCTAATCTCAGCCTAATAACAGCAGCTAACCACAAGAATCCTACTTCTGGCGTTCTTACGACAGTCTAGGTCGCATTATGATATGATAGGAATAACTTGCCAAAAGGATTTACCTTAACATACCTCAAATGCTGATTTCAAATTTAACTTGCAAGGCTTAATGTGCAAAATGCAGTTCTTTCTAACTGTAACCTTTATACTGAGAGAATAGAACTAATTTTAATACTAAACTTGATAAATATTGATAACTTTCGATAATTAAATTAACTATAAACCAACTTCGAATAACTCAGCCGAAAATCCATTTTTTCCCGAGAGCTCAAAAGGGAGAAATGCTTAGATAATTCTTGTGACGAGTAAGAACCAATTTGGAGCAATTTTGACAACTTTTACTAATCGAAGTTTCGGTTGCTGAGCGAATTTGCCGAGAAATGACTCCGTAGAAATTCTTTTCGTAGGCTTAGGACCTGTTACCCAAAGTTAATTTGAGATTGAACGATGTTTAACAGCGTAATCGGGTGAAAGTTGATAGAAAATTGCGTTCTCCTTTAGTTCTGGCCGAGAGGGAATTTGCAAATGAATTGCAACTAAACTAAGGAGCTATAAATATATACTTTGGGCGGTGTCCAGGGGGGTCCGTGTCACGGCCCCCATTGCGCCAAAAGACGGGCGTGATATGCTGCCTATCACGGAGGAGGGGGTCCATGACACTGCGCCCATCGCGGCCTGCCTCTGGCCCTCTCCCTCCCATGAACTCAATACTGAGCTTAATCACGCTTTCCACGAGCCCTTTCTCTCATGCGTCGTGCTCTAAAACTCTTAACTTACACACGAACGAGCCAACTAAATAATAGGAACTTATGGGGTGTAACATCCTCCCCCCTTAGGAACATTCATCCCCGAATGTCATTCTCAGGCTTAAAGGAGTTAGCTCTCTTAAGCAAGATTTAGAAAAATTTCAGTAGAGTTTCCTTTGTAATATGGACTATCTGGAAACCTGAAACGCAGAAAAGTCCAACATAGGCGCCTCGCAGGATGCTATAAACAGATATTTCATAACAAAGAGGTAGCTAGCTAAACAGTACTGATAGCATAAGTAGTAAAATAACAACTGAATAACAAAATCACCTTTAATTGCATAATTTAAATCACTCCTGGAACAAGTGAGGATATTTATACCTCATGTCATCCTCGGCTTCCTAGGTCATCTCTTCTTTATTCCTGTTCCTCCATAATATCTTAACAGAGGCTACATCTTTAGTTCTCAACCTGCGACCTGCCGCTCTAGTACGACAATTGGAACCTCTTAGTAGGCTAGCTCCTCAGTGACCTGAACATCCTCAACTGGCACAACTCGAGACAGATCTCCTATGCACTTCTGCAACATTGACACGTGAAAGACTGGGTGGACAGATTCTAGCTCTGGAGGCAGTTCTAACTCATATGCCACTCGACCTGTTCTCTGAAGGATTTGATACAGGATGATAAATCTAAGGCTAAGCTTTCCCTTTTTACCGAACTTCATCATGCCTTTCATGGGTGAAACCTTGAGAAATACCCAATCGTCAACCTCAAATTCCAAGTCTCTACGTCGTACATCTGAATAAGACTTCTTGCGACTCTAGGCTGTTAACAAGCAATCTCTGATGAGTTTTACTTTCTCTTCTGACTGGTGAATCATATCAGGTCCAACAAACTTGGACTCCCCTACTTCTAACCACCAGATAGGGAACCTGCATTTTCGCCCGTACAAGGCCTCATAAGGCGCCATATGAATTGCATAGTGATAACTGTTATTATATGAAAATTCGATAAGAGGTGAATGCTCATCCCAACTTCCTCTAAAAATCCAACACACATGCCCGTAACATATCTTCGAGCGTCTAAATTGCGTGTTCTACCTGACCGTCCATCTAAGGATGGAATGTTGTACTTAGTTTAACCTGCATCCCAAATCCTCACTGGAAGGACTGCCAGAATCTAGCTATAAATTGCGCCCCTCTGTGAGAAATGATAGAGGTGGGGACACTATGTAGTCAGACTATCTCATTAATATACAACTCAACATAGTCTTCGGCGGAGAAGGTAGTCCTGACCGGTAAGAAATAAGCTGAGTTTGTTAATCTGTCCACAATAACCCAAATAGAATTGAATCTACACCTGGTACGGGGTAATCCTATCACAAAGTCCATGTTGATCGCTTCCCATTTCCACGTGGGAACTACTATATCCTGAGTTAATTCGCCAGGTTTCTGATGTTCGACCTTTACCTGCTGACAGTTAGGACATTGTGCTACAAATTATGCTACACCCTTTTTCATTCCCCACCACCAGTATATTTCTTTTATGTCATGATACATCTTTGTCGAACCTGGGTGAATAGAATAACGGGAATAATGTACCTCTGCCATGATCTACTGGCGAAGCCCTGCTACATCTGGGATGCAGAGGCAACCTCTGTACCTCAAAACCCCATCTTTGATTACCTCGAAAGCTGATAATTCACCTTGTTAAGCTTTATCTCTGAGCTGTGCTAAATGAAAGTCCTCATACTGCTGCTCTTTTACCTCTACCACCAGGGATGACACTACTGTATTCTGGATTATAGCCCCATTATCTTCTGAGTCCACTATCCAAACTGCTAAACTGGCTAGCTGGTGCAATTCTCGGGCCAACTCCCACTGTTCGGGCCTCAAATGTGCTAAACTTCCCATAGATCTATGACTGAGGGTGTCTTCTACAATATGAGCTTTTCCTAGATGATACAAAATGTTCACGTCATAGTCTTTCAACAGTTCTAACCAACAACGTTGCCATAAATTCAATTCTTTCTACGTGAAGATGTACTGGAGGCTCTTATGATCAGTAAAAATGTCCACGTGCACCCCATATATGTAATGTCTCCATATTTTCAAGGCATGCACTACTGCAGCTAATTACAGGTCGTGAGTAGGATAGTTCTTTCGTGCTTCCTAAGCTGCCTCAAAGCATAAGAAATTACCTTACCATGCTGCATCAGGACGCATCCTAACCCAACACTTGAAGCGTCACAATATACCGCATAACCCTCTGAACCTTCTGATAAAGCTAACACCAGTGCCGACGTTAATCTGTTCTTCAACTCCTGAAAGCTCCCCTTACAGGCCTCAGTCCATTGAAATTTGGCTGCTTTTTGAGTCAATTTAGTCAAGGGCGCTGATAGGGTTGAAAATCCTTCCACAAACCTCCGGTAAAACTCAGCTAATCCCAGAAAACTGTGAACTTCAGTTTGAGTTGTAGGTCTAGGCCATGTCTTTACCGCCTCAATTTTCTACAAATTAACTTGAATACCGGCTTCTGATACAATATGGCCCAGGAAGGCCATGGAATTCAACCAGAACTCACATTTAGAGAATTTTGCATACAACTGACGATCTCGAAGAGTCTGAAGCATCATCCGCAAATGATTTATGTGTTCTGCTTCTGAACGGGAGTACAATAGGATGTCGTCGAAAAATACTATTATAAATAGATCTAACTACAGCCTGAAGATACTATTCATCAGATCCATGAACACCACTAGGGAATTTGTTAACCCGAAGACATGACTAGGAATTCAAAATGACCATACCTGGTCCTGAAGGCTGTCTTCGGGATATCTTTCTCCCAAACCCGAACTTGGTAATACCCTAACCTTAAGTCAATTTTGGAAAAATATTTTGCCCCTTGTAATTGGTAAAGAAGTCATCTATTCTGGGAAGTGGGTATTTATTCTTAATATTAACCTTATTCAACTGCCGATAATCTATGCACATGCGGAGGGAGCCATCTTTTTTCCTGACAAACAAAACTGGTGCACCCCATGGTGACGTACTCGTCCTGATAAAGCCCTTATCTAACAGATATTTCAACTGCTTCAATTCTCTCAATTCAGCTAGAGCCATTCGATATGGAGGGATGGATATAGGCTGAGTACCTGGTAACAAGTCGATAGAGAAATTGATTTCCCGTTCTGGAGGAATACCAGGAAGTTCATCTGGAAACACATCTGAAAATTCATTGACCACTAGAATGGACTAAAGAGTCAGAGATTCTGCCTGCATATCCTGAACCCTGACGGTATGATATATACAGCCCTTTGCTATTAACTTTCTTGCCCGAAGATAGGATATAAACCTACCTTTTGGCGAAGCTGCATTGCCCTTCCACTCTCGCACTACCTCCCCTGGAAAGTAGAACTGAACTGTCTTGGTCCAAAACTCTACAACATGGCGCTAGCCAGTCCATACCCATAATTGCATCAAAATCGATCACTTCTAGCTCCACTAAATATGCTAGAGTCTGCCGAGCAACAACTTCTACTGTGCATCCCCGGTAGATCCTTTTAGCTATAATAGAATCACCGACAGGCGTAGACACTGAAAAGGGTTATTGAAGCAATTCTGGCATTATACCGAACTTCCGGGCCACTAATGGGGTAACATAGGACAAAATGAAACCTGGATCTACTAAAACATAAACTAGGTGAGAAAATGTCTAGCATACCTGTCACAATGTCCGACAATGACTCTGACTCCCGTCGCTCCGGTAAAGAATAAGTGTGATTTGAACTGCAGCCTGAACTAGATGCCTCTAACCTGCCTCGGCCTCTGCCGGCTGAAACTGAGGGCCTACGACCTACTTAAGGTGCTGGGGTATATGACCCTGTTGAAGATCTGTCCTGTCGGTCCTGATCACCCATGACCTCTAGCTGGATAGTCCCTCATCATGTGACCTTGTCCAAGAGTGTAACAAGCAGTAGAACCATACCTGCATGTCCCAAGATGACACCGACTGCAAATAGAACAACGTGGCACAGTAGGCCTACTCTGATTCGACCCTCTCTACTGCTGAGACCTAATGCCCGTGAGCTCTCACTGGGTCTTGACTGCCCTCGATAGTATGATATACCGCCCTGCTGCTGCTGTGGAGGTGGGGGTCTGGGTGGCCTGCCTGATATTCGTGGCCTAGGTCCACCCTGAAATTCTGCCTGCACGTCACTGGGTCTGGCCCTACGGCGCTGCTCTTGACTTTCCCTTTCTATCTCCCGCTGCTGCTGCCTGATCTCCTTAATATTTTGAGAAAAAGCCTGAATACGGGTGAGATCCATGTCCTTCCATAGACTAGCCGTAACACATGTTTCCACGTACTCTGGGAGCAGCCCCGTAATAAACCAATGTACTCGGGTTGGCATAGTGTCTACAAAGCTATTTTCGGGATATCTTTCTCCCGAACCCGCACCTAGTGATACCCTGACCTTAAGTTCATTTTGGAAATATATTTTTCCCTTGCAACTGGTCAAAAAAGTCATATATTCTGGGAAGTGGGTATTTATTGTTAATAGTAATCTTATTCAACTGCCGATATTCTATGACATGCGGAGGGAGCCATCTTTTTTCCTGACAAACAAAATTGGCGCACCCCACAGTGACGTACTCGGCCTGATAAAGCCCTTATCTAACAGATCTTTCAACTACACCTTCAATTCTCTCAATTCAGTTGGAGCCATTCGATACGGAGGGATGGATATAGGCTGAGTACCTAGTAACAAGTTGATAGAGAAATTGATTTCTCATTCTGGGGGAATACCAGGAAGTTCATTTGGAAACATGTCCGGAAATTCATTGACCACTGGAATGGACTGAAGAGTCGGGGATTCTACTTGCATATCCTGAACCCTGATGATATGATATATATAGCCCTTTTCTATTAACTTTCTTACCCGAAGATAGGATATAAACCTACCTTTTGACGTAGCTGCATTGCCCTTCCACTCTCACACTACCTCCCCTAGAAAGTAGAAGCGAACTATCTTGGTCCAACACTCTATAGCATGGCGCTAGGTAGTCTAGGCCCATAATTGCATCAAAATCGATCACTTCCAGCTCCACTAAATCTACTAAAGTCTGGCGACCAACAAATTCTACTGTGCAACCTCGGTAGATCCTTTTAGCTATAATAGAATCACCGACGGGCGTAGACACTGAAAAGGGTCGCTGAAGAAATTTTGGCGTTATACCAAAATTCTGGGCCACTAATGGGGTAACATAGGACAAAGTGGAACCTGGATCTACTAAAACAAAAACTGGGTGAGAGAAAATGTCGAGCACCTGTCACAACGTACGGCGACGACTCTGACTCCCGTCGCCCCAGTAAAGCATAAGTGCGATCTGGACCGCTACCTAAACTAGATGCCCCTGACCTGCCTCGGCCTCTGCTGGATGAAGATGAGGGCCTTCGCCATGCTGAAGGTGCTGGGGCTTGTGACCCTAGTGAAGGTCTATCCTATCGGTCCTGATCACCCTGACCTCTAGCTAGACAGTCCCTCATTATGTGACCTTGTCCAAGAGTGTAACAAGAAGTAGAACCATACTTGCATATTCCAAGATGACCCCGACTGAAAATAGAACAACATGGTACAGTAGGCCTACTCTGATTCGACCCCCTCTGCTGCTGAGAACCTCATGCCCGTGAGCTCTCACCGGGTCCTGACTGCTCTCGGCGGTCTGATCTGCGGCCCTGCTGCTGTTGTGGAGGTGGGGGTCTGGGTGGCCTGCCTGATATTTGTGGCCTAGGTACGCCCTAAAATTCTTCCTGCACGTCATTGGGTCTGGCCCTACGACGCTCTCTTGACTTGTCCTTTCTATCTCTCGTTGTCGCTGCCTGATCCCCTCAATATTCTGAGCAAAAGCCTGAATACGAGAGATATCCATGTCCTCCCGTAGAGTAGCCGTAACACAAGTTTCCACGCACTCTAGGAGCAGCCCCATAATAAACCAATGCACTCTGGCTGGCATAGTGTCTGCAAAAGCTGGTGAATATCTGGACAAGGAATCATATCTCATAGCATATTCTCGGACACTCCTCAAGCACAGCTCCAGGTTAAAAAACTAATCTACCCAGGCCTGTCGAATTTCTCGCGGCAAGTAGTGATCCAGGAAGGCCTCTGAGAAACTAGGCCAAGTTGGAGGGGGAGAGTCTTTGTCTCGGGACCTCTCCTAGCTCTCATACCATTACACTTCTATGTCCCATAGTTGAAATACCGCTAACTCAACCGACTCCGCAGGCGTAGCATGCATCACCCTGAAAATCTGCTGCAACTGGTCCAGGAAGTCCTGAGAGTCCTCTTCCCCATCCGTCCCTGTAAACTACGGGGACTCAGGGCAAGGAACTCCTGGACCCTCGAACTCCCAAGTCCTCCCAAAGAATCAGCAACCACTGGTACCATAGGTTGGCGCTGAGCGGCAATCATTTGAGCTAACATATAGACTGCACTCCTAACCTCCTTATCTGATGGTATAGGTATAGGAGCTGGTGGAGGTGGTGCCGAAATGTTTGCTTCTCTGGAAGACTCCTGGTATGGCGGAGACTGCTGAAGAGATCGGGATGAAGTCTCCCTATTGCCCTCAGATTGGGCTGGCTCTGACTGGGGCTCCCTGCTAGTGCCCTCTCCTGCCACAACATCAACCTTTCGACCGGTCGTAGTCTGTCACGTGTCCGACATTTCCTGTAGACAAGCAGAATAAGATAAACTTAGGGGTTGTGCCACAGCATCTAACTTCTGATCGGTCGTAGTCTGTCACGTGTCCGACATTTCTCTGTAGATAAACAGAATAAGATAAACTTAGGGACTCAACCCTATAAAACAACTCTACAACACAACTGAAGAAGAAAGAAGGGTAGCCACACTATTATGCCCTGTAGCCTCCTGCCTATGGAATGTGGTGCACAAAACACTCATAGACAAGACTCTACTAGACACAGCTTGCAGACTCCCTAGGATACGACTTGCTTTGATACCAAGTTTGTCACGCCCCGCCTTGGGAGGCATGACGACACTTGATGCCGTACTAGGATCTGAACTGGCCTGACTGGGCTTATACACTTTTGGTGCATTCCTGTTGTTTAAATCAAGAAAATAACGAGTTATATCTCGACTATAAATATAGCCTCCGGCCAACAAGGCCGCATAGCTACCTATAAAGAGAAAACAGCTGACCAACAACATGCAGTAAAGGGGATCCTATGCGGGCCGACAAGACCACCATGCTGTCTAGTTATCTCATAATAGAAATAAGCAATCAAAACTACACTATAGCTGACAAGGCTGCTAACTAATAGCTATACTAGGCCCCACACGGCCAATAAAAAAACTAACACTAGAAATCTGTAGCTTGCAAGCCTCTAAGAGTGGAATAATGGTCGGGATAGAGCCCCCACCTACCCATAAACTGTACAACAAAAGAACAAACCTTCTAACTAACAACTTCGAGGCAAAAGGAGCTGATTAGATTGCTGACTCAACTGATGACTGGAAAGGTCCTGAGCTGGATCTAGCTGTACCTACAGGTAAGTAATACAACACTGCAAGGATGGACGTCAGTATAATATGTACTGAATATGTAAGGCAATAAATGAAAATGACTGAATAATACTGATAATGAAATTTAAACAATTCATTACGAGGGATAGAGAGTTAACCTGATATAACCTTATGACCTGTTGTACAACTAACCTTAATTAGTGCAAACAAGAAGTTTACCTGGCCTCCATAAGCCCGGAAAGTACATCCAGCACAAAATAACCTCCCAAGGCCCTCATAAGCCCAGGCGAGTCCTCTTCAATCTATATGCCCCTAATCAGGTGAAAACGAATCAACATGTAACTATAGCCGTCCTATCGGTCCCCTAGGTCTACAACTGAGCTTTCTCGGCTCCTGATCTATAGATGTATCTGAGTCTGGTGGACTCCTGATAATTGCACCCTGGGCACCAGGCTCGACGAGGGTCAGTGATGTCGATACAGCATAAAGATAATAGTCCAGCCATGGAATGGACTATAATATGGCCCTTGGGCCTCTGCATCATCCCTTGGGATGGCATATCACTCCTTGGAGAAACTTCATACAGCCTCGTAGGTGTTGACACAACTATTAACCCTAGGGTTGGTCATAAAGGCTATACAGGGCAGTGTCAATCCCAATTTGAATAGACAGGCTAATCTCAGCCTAATAACAGCAGCTAACCACAAGAATCCTACTTCTGGCGTTCTTACGAGAGTCTAGGTCATATTATGATATGATAGGAACAACTTGCTGAAAGGATTTGCCTTAACATACCTCAAATGCTGATTTCTGATTTAACTAGCGAAGTTTAACGTGCAAACTGCAGTTCTTTCCAACTGTAACCTTTATACTGAGAGAATAGAACTAATTTCAATACTAAACTTGATAAATATTGATAACTTTCAATAATAAAATTAACTATAAACAAACTTCGAATAACTCAGTCGAGAATCTATTATTTCCCGAGAGCTCAGAAGGGAGAAATGCTTACCTAATGCCTGTGACCGAGTAGGAATCAATTTGGAGCAATTCTGACAACTTTTACTCAACTGAGTACTAGTTTTCGAGCGAATTTTCCGTGAAATGACTTCGTAGAAATACTTTCCGTAGGCTTAGGACTTGTTACCCGAAGTTAATTTGAGATTGGACGGTGTTTAACAGCGTAATCGGGTGAAAGTTTATAGAAAATTGCGTTCTCCTTTAGTTCTCTCGGTATTGCAGACTGATGCCAGTGATGAATACTAGAGTTCAGTCCTTCTAGAAGAAAAAGATGGCCATAGAAGGATATGCGGATATGCTAGCGGAAGATTCAAGGATTCATAACAACACTATCATTCCACCTTCAAGGAGATTCTCGCTGTAAAGAATGGAATCAAGAAGTTCAACTTCTTCCTAATTCACACTGAATTCCTAATCGAGATGGATGTGAAGTCATTTCCGAATATGACCTAGATAAATCCGAAGATACTTCGACATCCGCATATTCTTAGATGGGCACAATGGTTCTCTCCTTACAAATTCTAGGCGAAGCACCTAAAAGGGAAAGATAATTTCCTAGCAGACTTCCTATCTCGACCAGATGAATTTGCAAAAATGTTTTTTCCAGAGAAACCCAAGAAGATGAAAGGACCAGTCGGCCAGATATTCATGATTACCAATCCACCAGGTCCTAGGTCATCAAGGTTGCCAAGCCATCCGATGGACTTCTTCAGTCAATATGTAGACCCATTCAATCCATCCATCCTGATTGAACGACGAACTCTCTATGAGCTAGAGGTTTTTAGAAAGTACAGAGGATCCATACTAAAGTCGTATGGAGTCAACCCGGAATACCCGTTCTATCACGTGTTCATACCACTTGCTAATGATTTTCCACAGGAACTCTTATGGTTCTTCTGGTACTTATGTCACCAGTATTAAATCCTAATGGAATTCAAATGCAACGTATTCAGGGACTTTGACAAGATTGAACCAGCCTTGAAAATATTTCTACGGTGGTTTAGGCCGCGGAAGTACTGGGTTCAATGTTTCAAGAATTCATACGATGCAAAGGTATTCATGCTGCGTCGACCAATAAAGTTAATCGATGGGAAAGTCCATGCCGAGCCAGAACTCTCTTTCTGTTGGCAATTTCCAGTCTCTATTTTGTCCATGGAATAAGAATACTATGAAGCAAAAAGGTTTATCTTCCAGCAAAATAAGTGCATTCCAAAAGAGGTTTGGCTGAAATAATGGGCGCCATGGAACCACACTGATAAACATCCTTACTGGGAAGAAGTCCGAAAAGCAGCAAAGGAATATCAAGCACCCTACGAGATCACCAGAGATGAAGTCACCCAGGCCATTACATGGATAAGGGTGAACGTCCCATTGAATACTCCATCAAAGAGCTATCAAAAGATGGGGCAAGCCATGGAAGAAACGTCAAGCAGAAAATACTACTTTACGAGATCGTTAAAATGGAGCTTGCATGATACGAGCTTCTTCGATGGCAAACATGGATTCCAATGGAATCCAGGTGGAGAATGCTCAAACCCACCAGTGGAACCTCCAAACGTTGTCCCACCAGATAATGGTTGATGACGTGTGCAGAATCTGGAATTTACATCACCCATACTGCCTCACATCACCCACTGAAATTTACTACCCATATGAGGACGAAAGGGGGCCTCACTTCACATGCCTCCACATGGGATTCCTTATACATATTAGACTAGCCGTTTTATTAGGTCATTTGTTTTATTAGGCGTCTATTGTTATTAGGATTTGTAGATGAGTTTTCTTAGTTATGCGTGCCGAATTTGTCTTTATTAGGCCATGTAAATAGGTGTGCCGTTTTCATTTTGTTAGGTTGTCTACAAAGGTGTGCCAAGTCTATCTTATATTAAGTATTATCTTGTAGTCTCCTACCCCTATATAAAGGAGGCTAGGTTGTCCATTGTAAATCAGAGTCAGATTTTAGAGTTAGGCAAAGTTTGAAAGAGTCTATAAGAATTTCCTATGTTCAATAATATGAGAGTTTGCTAAATTCTCTCATGTTCTTCCGTTCAAAAGACATGGTATGGCTGATCCTTGAAGTAGTATAGGGCCTCGACACATCGGGTAAGCAAGCTTGTTCCAAGTACAATAATTTTTCAAAGTTTATAAACAGTTAAATTTATAAGTAGAGTAAAAGATTTCCCGAGTTGTGTAGCTTGGCAAACCATCCGGGTGGATGTAGAGCCAACCCCTTTTTCTAAGGAAAATATTTTATGTCTATGATGAAATTTACTACTTGACTGACTTGGCAAGCTGTCCTCTGGGATCTTGAAGCCGCGTTTGGTGGCAAGCCGTCCTTTGGGATGTTGAAGCCCAGTCCCCCTTGGTAGGAAATCTATTGTGCCTGCAATCTCACCGACTTGCCCGCCGTTTCCTCTCCCTGTGCCTGACTTCTTTGCGTCAGATCCGTCTCGTTAGCCCCAGTGGTATTAGAGTCAGACCCATCCTTTTGGAGGGAGGAGCAGTTTGAATAGTTATGAGTGAGTCTACATCCAGTCCTTGTAAATATTCTTCTTCGTCGAGTCTTTTTAAATCCATCACAAAAGTACCTATGCCTCCTACACTTAGTAAAATTCTGTCTTGTAAATATGACTATCTTTATGAAGTAGATATACTACCTGATGAAAACAAAGTGTCTTCTACATACTTACCTTTCCTAAATCCTTATTCTGCCTTTAGTCCAACATAAACCGAAAGAGGTAAAGGAATATGTTGATGCTTCGAAACTCGATTAGCATCCTATTCTTACTACTCAAGAAGAACAGTTTTTCACCCTGCAGATACCCCATGATCCTCTAAAGCAATGAAAAAATCACGGATTCACCCATATTCATTTTGGTGCTGTCCGAATCGCCTTGTCATATCATGGAAGGAAAGGCCAACATGTTGTTGCATACCTTTCACTCCTTGATACTCGATACCAAGAGTACCAACATGAAAATTTGGGTACAACTGAGGTCACCTTAAATGCTGGGACAGTTTTTATCACCTTATATCCAAATTTCAACATGTCCCTAAGTGACCCATATATGACAGAAGCCTTAAAGATCCAAGTCAAAATATAGGGAGTTCCACAAGCTAGAGATGCTATCCAGGAAACTCTTCACTACCAAATAGCTTGGCAAGTTTAGAACCAAGCCATTGATATTTCATTTCCCGGTGGAGATGATTCTTTAATGCTACATGTAGATGGCACCAACGGAACTAACATATGCACCCAAATAACTAGAAAAATACCAAAGGAAGAACTTGTCAAAATTCTTCCTGACTCATGGGTTACCAACTATGAGCGGATGAGAGAACCTCCTGTTGAACCTCTTCGATCCATTGAACCAATCTTTGTCAAAAAACAGGATAAAACTGTAGCCATCAACTTTGACCACTCTCATCTCAAAAAACCAAACAACACAACCTTTTCTCTTCAGATGTACCAGCCTACATCCGAACCTTTGCCTGAAGATGAACATGATCCATTCGATTGGATCCTTCCAGCTGTCATGAGTGAACATGATAGGATCAAAAAGTTCAATCATGAAGGCTGTGACATAAGGTGGTTCAAATGTCCCTTTACCGGGCACTGCCCTTGGAATATCGAATGTGACTGCCAAGAATGTCTGGAGGATGAAGTTGAATATGTAGAGAAGAGAGCCAAACCCAAAAATAAGAATGGGAGATGCTAAGAAAAGGAATTCCATAAGCGATATAAAGATGGGGATCCATCTATCGATTCCCTTTATCCATCTTGGAAAATATGAATTCCTTGTCTCCTACAAACCTCAAGATTGGCCAACTCTACCTACTCCAGCCAAAAATCCATACAACCCTAAAATCTTCATGATGAGTCCATCCAGCTCCAGCCATACTCCGGAATTCCCATCACAACAACCCTTTGAAAAAGATGGTGTAATCCATGCATAAAAAATACCAAAGAAAAATGTTGTGTTGCCCACTAGAGAAAAACCACCAACAAGTGATATTGAGGCTACCATCAACTGGCAATTAGAAAATGCAATCTGCCAGAACAAGGTGCTGACCAACATCGGCACTTCCCTAAAAATGTTGCTCACACACAGACCAAGATGATGAGCAAGGTGGAGAACATTGAGAAGAAAGTGGAACAAACATCCAATCAACATACTGGTCATATCCGAGCGGTGGAATTACGACTGCAGAATATGTAGTATGAGATCTGTCCACCAGGCACCTCACTTTTCCACTTATTTTCACAGCAACAAAAAGAAATGGCTGACATCAAAGAACAAATCAAACAACTGAGACATGGACCTTTTGAGCCACAAAGAACCCAAAGCCACTCTCCAAAGTCCTCTTTTTTCCCTATGTCATCACAGACATACTCACCACCTAAATTGGCCTATCCAGGTACTACCTCTCCTTTCATTCCACATGAACCCACATCCTATCCTCAAAAATCCAAAGATGAAATTGAGTTTGACATTGCAAAATGGGTTTGGGAAAAGAAAGATGCTCTTGCAGCAGAAAAGAAGGCCAAATAAAGGAAAGAGCTTGGAGAAAGTTCCAAAGAGCCAAATCCAGAAAACTTGATGATCTCAGATCAAGTTGTTCCGGAATTCTATGGCTTGGAAGAAAATTATAGCACAGGATCCAGTTCTGAAGAGACAACAAATAACGATCCTACTGATGAAACTGAAGAAGCGGAGACTGAGTCAAGTGAGAATCTCTCACTAGACACCTTCGAGAAAGACAATCACCGATATACATGAACCGACCAAGAGAATCAGAAGTTTCTAAAGTCAATAACGATCAAGACGGGATGACAGATGAACCGATTCCAGAAAGAAGACCAGAACAACTAATGCCAAAATTGGTTGGAATTGGATTCCATACTTTCACTCTCGATGATATCAAGGTTTCGAAATGGCTTCAAAGGATCCAAGATTTCCTTACTTGGATGGTAAAGAAACATTTGGTAGAGCGAGAGAAGTATCTAATCTTTTCAGAATTCACATCAAGGTTCTCTGACATCCTTAGAGATTGGTGGACCGCACTAGGGATATATGACAAGAATATTTTCCTCACGTCCCAATACTTTTCTTTTAACATTAGAATCTTGCATGAAGTCTTTTTGGAGATACAGGCCAGAGGAAAGAAAAGCTACGAAGACATTCTTTGAGATGAAATGAGTATCATTCGATAGAGATGTCATTAATATCCATTTTCAGAAGATGACAAAGATATACTTTGAACATGGTGGAGATGCCAGTTTGAAGCAAGCCTTCGTTTCCTCCTTGCCAAAGATGTTAGCAGGATGATCCATGACGATTGTCGAGGAAAAGTTCCAGTCAATCACAATTCTCCTAGTCAACTATATAAGGCAAGCAATTTTTAAGGCGCTAGAAGATATTTGTACAAAGAGATCTATTCTGAAGCAGATCATGCACAACAATCCAACCCTTGATAAAGCTTGTAGCAAAACTGATCTAATCACCGGGTCAAGTTTCTCTTGCCATGCCCCCAGAAGGCAAAGCAGATTCAAGAAATACAAGAAGTTCACATGGACAAAGCCTACTGGAGGAAGGTCCAAATACACCAGTCGAATAAAAAAATTCAGGAGAAAGTGTCCAGGCAGGTTCCAGAAGAATGACAAATGCTTTATTTTCCACAAGATCAGAAAATTGCTAAGAACTGTCCTCAAGCTAAAAGATCTATCAGGCTTTTTACCGAGATAGAAGAGTACACTGACGTCAAGGACAATTCTCTTGAATCAATCCTTTTAGCAGAAGATGAGCCATTAGAGGACACTCTTTTCTCCACAGATATATATAAATAACATGGACATGACCATTACCAGATTTCAGAGGCTGAGGAAGAAATCAACAACATTATCAATATTCCTCAAGTTCAACTAAATGTTTATCCATCCAAATGGGATAATCCAATTCAAGTCATTACATTCATGGATACTGGTGCGGCATCATCGCTGATGAATCCATCAGTACTTCCCGATGATCAATGGATTTCCCATTTCAAGAACTTCAACACTACATCAAATGGAATCCCGACGACCATGGTCATCAAAAAACACCCAATAACTATTGAGTTCTTCCCAGGACTAAAATTCAGAACAAAGCTATTCGAATCAGATGTCCCAGGAAAGGATCTCATAATTGGGTTTGATATCTTCAGACAACTCAAGGATCGACTCCACATTGGAGCCTATGGAATAGCGTTCAAAAAGCAATTCAAGCCATACTCAGAAGTCTCATGCCTATTCCAGATTACTGAGGATGAGCATATCAGAGAGATTGAGCAACAGTTGATGGAACATTCATGTGCTGAATCTCACAAGGAGTTTTTGAAGAAATGTAGAAACCCACTCTAGGTGAATGAAGAATTTTTCATCGGACTCCCATTCAAGAATAATGAAAACATCAACCCAACCAAGGCAAGTCACTCTGGCATGAATCCAGAGCACCTTCAGCTTGCAAAAAAGGTGTGCGCTGAACTCATAGAGTTTGGACTAATCGAGTCGTATGATTCTCATTAGGCATGTAAAGCTTTCTATGTCAACAAGAGAGATGAGCAGACAAGAGGAAAACTTAGAGGACCTCCTAGGGATAAGAGACATAGGGCTAAATAGTGAGAAAAAAATGGATCTTTTGGGTATAATCCTGCATAATCTCGAATGTTATCAGTTCTGGTATGCAGACCAAATTATACCACAAGGGGTAACGAGAGGGATCTGACGCAAAGAAGTCGGGCACAGGGTGAGAAAGCGGCGGGCAAGGCAGCAATATTGCAGTGACAATAGTTTTCCTACAAAGGGGGACTGGGCTTTAACATCCCAAAGGATGGCTTGTCACAAAACCCGGCTTCAACATCCCGGAGGAAGGCATGCCAAGTCAATCGAATAGTAAATTTCATCATAGACATAAAAGATTTTCCCTACAAAAAGGGGCTGGCTTCTACATCAACCCGGACGGTTTGCCAAGCTACACAACTCGGGGAAATCTTTTACTCTACTTATAAATTTAGCTGTTTATAATCTTTGGAAAACTATTGTACTTGGAACAAGATTGCTTACCGAAAATGTCAAGGCCCTATACTACTTCAAGGATTAGCCATACCATGCCTTTTGAAAGGAAGAATAAGAGAGAATTTAGCAAACACTCATATTATTGAACATAGGAAATTCTTACAAACTCTTTCAAACTTTGCCTAACTCTAAAATCTGCCTTACAATGTAGGACTTAGCCTCCTTTATAGAGGGGCTAGGTGACTAAAAGATAAGACTCAATACAAGATAGACTTGGCACACCTTTCTAGACAGTCTAACAAAATGAAAACGGCACACCTATTTACATAGCCTGATAAAGACAAATCTGACACGCTTATTTAAACAAACTCATCTACAAAGCCTAATAAAACAAATATCCTAATAAAGAGTCTAGCCTAAAATATACAAGGAAGCCCATGTGATGCCATGTGAAGTGGGGACCACTTTCATCCTCATATGGATAGTAAATTTTGGCGGGTGATCTGAGGCGGTGAGCTTCCAGATTCTTGCACACTTCTTGCATATGTCATCAACCATTATCCGGTGGGACAACGTTTAGAGGTGCCACTGGTGGGTTTGAACATCCTTCACCTAAATTCCATCAGAAGCCATGTTTGCCGTTGAAGAAGCTCGTATCATACAAGCTCCATTTTAACAATCGCGTAAAGTAGCATTTTCTGCCATGGCCTGTTTCATATTTTGAGAGCTCTGTGATGGAGTATTTAATGGGACATTCAGGCTTATCCGTGTGATGACTTGAGTGATTTCATCTCTGGTGATCTCGTAGGGTGCCTGATATTCCTTTGATGCTTTTTGGACTTCTTCCTAGTGAGGATGTTTATCAGTGTGGTTCCATGGCGCCCATTCTTTCGGCCAAACCTCTTTTGTAATGCACTTATTTTGCTGGAAGATAAACCTTTGTGCTTCGTAGTATTCTTCTTCTAATGACAAAATAGAGACTGGAAATCACCAACAGAAAGAGAGTTCTGGCTCGACATGGACTTTCCCGTCGATTAACTTTATTGGTCGACGTAGAATGAATGACTTTTCATCGTATGAATTATTGAAACATTGAACCCAGTACTTCTGCAGCCTAAATCACTGTAAAAATATTTTCAAAGCTGGTTCAGTCTTGTCAAAGTCTCTTAATACGTTGCACTTGAATTCCATCAGGATGTAATACTGGTGAAATAAGTACCAGAAGAACCATAAGAGTTCCTATGGAAAATCATTGGCAAGTGGTATGAACACGTGACAGAACAGGTATTCTGGATTGACTCCATACGGCTTTAGGATGGATCCTCCGTACTTTCTGAAAACCTGTAGCTCATAGAAAGTCCAACTTTTGATTACGATGGATGGATCGAATGGGTCTACATATTGACTGAACAAGTCCGGTGGATGTCTTGGTAGTCTCAATGACCTGGGACTTGGTGGATTAGTACTCATGAATATCTGGTCGGCTGGTCCTTTCATCTTCTTGGGTTTCTCTAGCAAAAACCTTTTTGTGAATTCATCTGGCCGGGATAGGAAGTCTTCTAGGACATTATCTTTCCCTTTCAAGTGCTTCACATGGAATTTGTAGGGTGAGAACCATTGTGTCCATTTAAGAATTTGCGAATGTGGAAGTATCTTCAGATTTATTTGGATCATCTTTGGGAATGCCTTCATATCCATCTTGATTAGGAATTTAGTGTGAATTAGGAAGAAGTTGAACTTCTTGATTCCATTCTTCACAGCAAGAATCTCCTTCAAGGTGGAATGATAGTGTTGTTTTGAATCCTTGAATCTTCCGCTAGCATATATGCATATCTTTCTATGGCCATCTTTTTCTTCTAGAAGAACTGCACTCCAGGATTCATTGCTAACATTAGTCTGCAGTATCTTCTTTCCTTCTGAAGGAATATGGAGTCTTCACCTATTGGGACACCTGCTTTATTTTTTGGACAGCTTCATCCTGCTCTTTTTACCCCATGCTTGGGCATTCTTTTTGAGCATCTTTGTAAGTGGAGAAATATATGTAGAGACTTTAGGAATAAAATCTCTAACATAATTTATGATCCCTAAAAATTGTTGAACCTGCTTTGTGGTGAAGTTGGTGTCTAGAAATCTGAGCAATTTCTGACATATGTACGGACCTGGACTGTATGCTTCATTGCTAAAATGCATCCCTAAGAAATCAATCTCCTTTTGAACAAGGACCATTTTCTTCACTGAGAGCATGACTCCATTTGTTCTTACTATATCATGAAAATGACGAAGTAAGGCAAGGTGTTCCTCAAGAGTATCACTGAACAATAGGATATCGTCAATGTTACTAGTGAAGTGTGGAGGATAGGCTGAAAGATTTGATCATGGACTTCTGGAATAGAGAGGGTGTAGGCTGCAGCCCAATTGACATAACCTTCCATTAGAAGTGTTGGTCAGAAATGCAAAATCCTGTTTTTGGTCTTTCCTCAGGTTGTATCCTTAATTGCAAAAATCTATATTTAAGATCAAACTTGGAAAAATATCTAGCTTTGGCTAAGTGTGAAAATAGGGTAAGCCTATTTGGTATAGGGAATTTATCATCTTGGAGGAAATGGTTGAGTGGCTGGTAATTTATGACTAATCTAAGTTTTCCTCTTGTCTGCTCAGCTCTCTTGTTGACATAGAAAGCTTCGCCTGCCCATTGAGAATCAGACGGCTCGATCAGTCCAAACTCCTGAGTTTAGTGCACTCCTTCTTTGCAAGCTGAAGGTGCTCTGCATTCATGCCAGAGTGACTTGCCTTGGTTGGATTGGTGTTTTCATTCTTCTTGAATGGCAGATTGATGAAAAATTCTTTATTCAACCATAGTGGGTTTCTGCATTTCTTCATAAACTCCTTGTGAGATTCATCATATGAATGTTCCATCAACTATTGCTCGATCTCTATGATCTGCTCGTCCTCAGTAATCTGGAATAGGCGTGAGACTTCTGAGTATGGCTTGAATTTATTTTTGAACGCTATTCCATAGGCTCCAATGTGGAGTCGATCCTTGAGTTGTCTGAATATATCGAACCCAATTATGAGATCCTTTCCTGGGACATCTGATCTGAACAGATTTGTTTTGAATTTTAGTCCTGGGAAGAACTCAATTGTTATCGGATGTTTTGTAATGACTGTGGTTGTCAGGATTCTATTTGAAGCAGTGTTGAAGTTCTTGAAATGGGAAATCCATTGATCATCAGGAAGGACTGCTAGATTCATTAGCGATGATACTGCACCAGTATCCATAAATGTAATGACCTGAATTGGCTTATCCCATTTGGATGGATAAACATTCAGCTGAACTTGAGGAATATTGATAATGCTGTTAATTTCTTTCTCAGCCTCTGAAATTTGGTAATGGTCATGTCCATGTTCTTCGTATATATCCATGGAGAAAGAGTGTCCTCTGATGGTTCATCTTCTGCTGAAAGGACTGATTTAAGATCATTGTCCTTGACGTAAACGTACTCTTCTATCTCGGTAAGAAGGCTGATAGATCTTTTAGCTTGAGGATAGTTCTTTGCAAAGTATCCAATCTTGTGGCAGATAAAGCATTTGTCATTCTTCTAGAACCTGCATGGATGCTTTATCCTGAAGTATTTTGTTCGTTTGGTGTAATGGATCTTCCTCTAGTAGGCTTTGGCCATTTGAACTTCTTGTTTCTCTTGAATCTTCTTTGCCTTCTGAGGGCATGGCAAGAGCAACTTGACCTAGTGATTAGATTAGTTTTACTGCAAGCTTTATCAAGGGCTGGATTGTTGTGCATGATCAGCTTTAAAAAAGATCTCTTTGTACAGATATCTTCTAGCGCCATGAAAATTGCTTGCCTTATATAGCCGATTTGGGGAATTTTGATTGACTGGAACTTTTCCTCGATAATCATCATGGTCCGTCCTACTAACATCTTTGGCAAGGATGAAACGAAGGCTTGCTTCAAACTGGCGTCTCCACCAAGTTCAAAGTATATTTTATCCATCTTCTAGAAATGGATATCAATGACATCTCTGTCAAATGAGATGCATTTCATCTAGAAGAATTATCTTCGTAGCTTTTCTTGCCTATGGCCTGTATCTCCATAAAAGACTTCATGTAGAATTCTGATGTTGAAAGAAAAGTCTTAGGACATGAGGAAAGTATTCTTATCATATATTCCCAATGCAGTCCACCAATCTCTAAGAACGCCGAAGAACCTTGATGTGAACTCTGACAGGATTAGGTACTTCTCTCGCTCTACCAAGTGTTTTGTTACCATCCAAGTAAGAAACTCTTGGATCCTTTGAGGCCATTTCAAGACCTTGACATCATCGAGAGTGAAAGTATTAAGCCTAGTTCCAACCAATTTTGGCGTTAGTTGTTCTGGTCTTCTTTATGGAATCGGGTCTTCTGTCATCCCATCTTGATCATCATCAACTTCAGAAACTTCTAGTTCTCTTGGTCGGTTCATGTATATCATTGGATTATATTCCTCGGAGGTGTCTAGTGAGATATTCTCACTTGACTCAGTCTCCGCTTCTTCAGTTTCATCAGTAGGATCGCTATCTGTTGTCTCTTCAGTACTGAATCTTGTTCTATCATTTTCGTCCAAGCCGTAGAGGTTCGGAATAACTTGATCTGAGATTATCAAGTTTTCTGGATCTGGCTCTTTTGAGCTTTCTCCAACCTCTTTCCTTATTTTGTCCTGCTTTTCTTTTGTAAGAGCATCTTTCTTTTCCCAAACCCATTTTGCTATGTCAAACTCAGTTTTCTCTTTGGATATTTGAGGATAGGATGTGGGTTCATGTGAATGAAAGGAGAGGTAGTACCTAGATGGGCCAATTTAGGTTATGAGTATGTCTGTGAAGACGTAGGGAAAAAAGAGGACTTTGGAGAGTGGCTTTGGGTTCTTTGTGGCTCAAAAGGTCCATGTCTCAGTTGTTTGATTTGTTCTTTGATGTCAGCCATTTCTTTTTGCTGTTGTGAAAAGAAGTGGAAAAGTGAGGTTCCTAGTGGACAGATCTCATACTGCATATTCTGCAGTAGCAATTCCAAGGCTCGGATAAGACCGGAATGTTGATTGGATGTCTGTTCCACTTTCTTCTCAGTGTTCTCCACCTTGCTCATCATCTTGGTCTGTGTGTGAGAAACGTTCTGGAGAGAAGTGCTGATGTTGGTCAGCACCTTGTTCTGGCAGATTGCATTTTTTGATTGCCAGTTGATGGTAGCCTCAATATCACTAGTTGGTGACTTTTCTCCAGTGGGAAACACAAACATTTTTCTTTGGTATTTTTGGTGCATAACTTACACCATTTTTTTTCAAAGGGTTGTTGTGATGGGAATTCTGAAGTATGACTGGAGCTGGATGGACTCATCATGAAGATTTGAGGGTTGTATGGTTTTTTGGCCGGAGTAGGTAGAGTTGGCCAATCTTGAGGTTTGTAAGAGACAAGGAATTCATATTTTCCAGGACGTCTAAGGGAACCGATAGATGGATTCCTATCTTTATATCGCTTACGGATTTCCTTTTCTGAGCATCTCCCTTTCTTCTTTTTGGGTTTGGCTCTCTTCTCTACATATTCAACTTCATCCTCCAGACATTCTTGGCAGTCATATTCGATATCCCAAGGGCAGTGCCCGGTGAAGGGATATTTGAACCACCATACGTCATGACCTTTATGGTTGACCTATTTGATCCAATCATGTTCACTCAAGACAGCTGAAAGGCTCCGATCGAATGGATCCTCTTCATCTTCAGGCAAAGGTTCAGATGTAGGCTGGTAATTCTGAAGAGAAAAGGTTGTGTTTTTTGGGTTCTTGATATGAGAGTGGTCAAAGCTGATGGCTACAATTTTATCCAGTTTTTTGACAAAGATTGGTTCTGTGGATCGAAGAGTTTCAATAGGAGGTTCTCTCATCCGCTCATAGTTGGTAACCATGAGTCAGGAAGAATTTTGATAAGTGCTTCTTTGGTATTTTTATGGGTATTTGAGTGCATGTGGTATTTCCGTTGGTGGCATCTACATGTAGCAGTAAAGCATCATCTCCACCTGAAAATGAAAGATCCATGGCTTGGTTCTGAACTTGCCAAGCTATTTGGTGGTGAAGAGTTTCCTGGATAGATCTCTAGCTTGTGGAGCTCCCTGTATTTGGACTTGGATCTTTAAGGCTTCTATCAAATATGGGTCGCCTAGGGACATGCTGAAATTTGGATATAAGGTGACAAAGACTGTCCCAGCATTCAAGGTGACCTCAGTTGCACCCAAATTTGCATGTTGGTACTCTTGGTATCGAGTATCAAGGAGTGAAAGACGCGCAACAAAAGGTTGGCCTTTCCTTCCATGATATGACAAGGCAATTCGGACAACACCAAAATGAATGTGGGTGAATCCGTTATTTTTCCATTTCCTTGGAAAATCATCAGGAATCTGCAGGGTGACAAATTATTCTTCTTGAGTAGTAAGAATAGGATGCTGATCGAGTTTCAAAGAAATAACATATTCTTTTACCCCTTTTGGTTTATGTTGGACTAAAGAATGACTTTGTAACCTTGGATTGGTTGTCTTTTTAGCAAAAATGAAT
>JACEIK010000394.1:378849-404027 GCA_018107945.1 Datura stramonium | reverse complement strand
TGAATTTATTAAGAACTAAATGGGGTGTAAGTGTAAGTTTTTGTTGTGGCTAGTAACGGCTAATAAATTGCACGTTGATTTTATGCTATTGCATGGACTAATCTTTGTAGGCGGATGATGCCTACTGACATATGTGGTGTACTGATACTACCTTGCTACACTTTTTTGGGTGTAGGTTGCGGTGGGTGATTTGCAATTTCTTAGTTGATGTAGCGATACATAGCATCGTGTTCCGCATTCTTTCCGTAGGTAAAGTTGTGTCATTTATTTTGGTCAGTATTACAATTAGAGCTTTTGCACCTGTCTAGACTAGATCTTGGGAGAGTTATGGTTTCTGGAGGGATTTTATTATAAGATTTAAACATTAGGGACTGATGTAATTTAAAGAGAAATTTAATATTTTTTTATGTTATTCAAAAGAGGGTTCTCCTATCAAACTAGAGTGGATGTATGTCACGATCTAAATGGTCGTGATTGGCACCTACACTAACCCTTTGGTGGGTGAACTAACGAAATACCAATGCTTGAGTGGTAGCTATTGTAATAGGCGAACTTTGCCAAGGGTAAGAACTTATCCCAATGACCCCCAAAGTCTATCACACAAGCTCGGAGCATGTCCTCCAACAATTGAATAGTGCGCTCCGATTGCCCGTCTGTCTGAGGATGGAAAACTGTGCTCAAGTCCAACCTTGTACCCAGCTCGGCCTGCAAAGTCCTCCAAAAAAAGGAAGTGAACTGAGTGCCCTATCCGATACAATAGAAATAGGCACCTCCATGTAACTGTACAACCTCCTTCACGTATAGCTTGGCTAATATCTCCGCGTTGTAAGTCACTTGGACTGGCAAGAAATGAGCAGACTTGGTCAACCTATCCACTATGACCCAAATTGAGTCAAACTTCCCCAAAGTCTTAGGAAGACCAACCACAAAGTCCATAGTTATCCTCTCCCATTTCAATTGGGGGATAGGCATTTGCCAAAGTACTCTTCCAGGATTTGGGTGCCCGTACTTCACCTGTTGATAATTTAAACATTGAGCCACGTAGTCCATAATGTATTGCTTCATCCTGCCCCACTAGTAATGTTGTTTTAGATTGTGGTACATCTTCGTGACTCCAGAGTGAATGGAGTATCTCGAGTTGTGAACTTCTGCCAAGAGAGTTTTAATCAACTCACCAACTCGGGGAACACACACCCGCCCCTTTATTGTCAAAATTCCTTCTTCATCTAACACTACTTCCTTGGCTTCTCCCTGCAGGGTTTTATCTCAGATCTTACCCAGCTTTTCATCTTCAAACTGTCTGGTTTTGATTTCCTCTAACAACGAGGATTTAGACTCCAGGTTGGCTAACACTCCACAAGTTTCGGTCAGTGACAATCTCACTAAGTTGTTTGCCAAGGTTTGGACTTCCTTGGCCATTGGTCGTTGATTAGCCTCCAAGTAAGCTAGACTTGCCATGCTTACCGTCTTCCTGCTCAATGCGTCTGCCACCACATTGGCCTTTCCTAGGTGGTACTGCCTCAAATTGAGATCTTTCTGGGAGAATACGTACTGTAAGCTGCGATGATCCGTGAACACCTCACATCGAGCTCTATACAGATAGTGCCTCCAAATTTTTAGTGCAAACACCACCGCAGCTAACTCCAGATCGTGCATGGGTAAGTTCTTTTCTTGCACCTTCAGCTTTCTCAAGGAATACGCAATAGCCTGTCCTTCCTGCATCAACATAGCATCCAATCCAGACCGTGAGGCATCACAATACACAATAAAATCTTTATCTTCCATGGGTAATACCATTATATGTTTTGTGGTTAGCAGAGTCTTGAGTTTTTGAAAGCTCGCTTCACATTCCTCTGACCACTGGAAGGGAACAATCCTTTTGTGTCAATCGAGTTTCTTAAAGCTTGCTTCGCATTCCTCTGACCACTGGAGGTGAATCCCTTCACGAACCGACAGTAGTAACTAGCCAACCCCACAAAACTCTGAATTTTTGTCCCATTAGTTGTCCTTGACCAGTTCCTGACCGCCTCTACCTTTTTTTGGATCAACTCGGATTCCCTCCTTGGAAACCCCATGCCCCAAAAAAGGACACTGATTCCAACAAAAACTCACACTTGGTGAATTTGGCATACAACTGCTTCTCCTTCAGCAATCATAGCACAATCCTTAAATGATTTTCGTGCTTCTGCTTGGTCTTAGAATACACCAAGATATCGTCAATAAACACAATAATAAAGCAATCCAGGTAGGGTTTTAAATACCGTTCATCAGGCTCATAAACGCGGCCGAAGAATTAGTGAGTCCGAATGACATGACTAGAAACTCATAATGCCCATATCTGGTCCAAAATACTGTCTTGAGAATATCTTCAGCCCGAATTTTCAACTGGTTATAACCTGACCTCAAATCAATCTTTGAAAATACAGTGGCTCCCTGTAACTGGTTAACAGATCATATATTCGAGGGAGAGGGTACTTATTTCAAATAGTTACCTTATTCAACTGGTGGTAGATGATGCACATCCATATACTACCATCCTTCTACTTTACAAACTAAACCGGGGCACCCACAATGATACACTCGGTTTAATGAATCCTTTACTAAGCAACTCCTGCAACTGTTCCTTGAGTTCTCTCAACTCAGTAGGTGCCATTCAATATGGAGGAATAGAAATGGGTCGGGTTCCTAGTTCCGTGTCTATACAAAAATCTATGTCATGGTCCGATGGCATGCTGGGGAAATCTACAGGGAATACCTCTAAGAACTCACAAACAACCGGGACCGACTCTATGGAAGGACCCTCTGAACTAGTATCCTAAACATGCGCCAGGTACGCTGAACAACCCCGCTCTATCAACTTATAGGCACAAATATAAGAAATAAGTTTCTTAGGAGCAGGGCTACAATTCCCCTTCAACTCCAACCTAGATGACCCTAGACCCGATATAGTGACGGTTTTAGCATAGCAATATAGAATGGCATGGTAAGGGGACAACCAACTCATTCCCAAAATTATATCAAAATCAACCATATCTAAGATCATTAAGTCCACCAGAGTGTCAAATCCCATGAATTCAATAATGCAATCACGAACAACCCTATCCACTAACATAGAATCCCCAATAGGAGTAGAACACGATAGGAGTATTAAGCACATCATACACAAGGTCACGACCCAAAGCAAAATAAGTAGACACATAAGAGAATGTAGAGCCTGGGTCAGACAACACAATAGCCACTCTATCAGCCACGAAGACCATACCTGTGATAATGGTGTCTGAAGCCTTTTCCTCCATTCTACGAGGAAAATCATAGAAATGAGCCTGGTTACCAGTCTGAGAATTGCCTCGGTTGGGCTGTACCACCCCTTTACCTGCTTGGGTGCCATCCCTACCTACATGATCACATCCCTTACCCTAATGAACACCACCTCTAAATGCTGGCTGGCCACCTTGTCCCAACTGTGGATGATCTGGACTGAAGGCACTACCTCCCCTCCCAGATGGGGCCGGAGCTCGAGGTGCTGGGTGAGGAATAATCTGTCCACCCTGTCCGAACCTGGGGCACCATCTACGGATGTGGCCATACTCACCAAACTCATGGCAGACCTTCTCAATAACTAGTCTTTGAGCTGGAACAGAAGAAATAGGACTAGCCCCAAAATCAGAACGAACAATCTAAGTACCCCAAACTACACTTGACAGTCACGGAGCTGTCCCTGGTGGACCTCCGACTGACACCTGCATAATAGACTGAATAGGGAGCCCAAATAAAACCTGTGGAGCTGGAGCCTTCACATAAGAACCACTAAAAGAGCCAACTCTCCAAGCCCTCTTCTCGATATTTCTAGCATAGGCTCGGATGGGGACATGGGAAAAAAAACCCCGAGAGGCTCCAAGTCAACCCATGGCATGAACATGACATCTAAAATCAACATAATAAATGCGGAAATTCTAACAAGTTAAATAGCAGAAGTCTGGAAATATAATAACATCTGAGCATCTGAATACATAACGCTAATCTGAAGCTAAATACATACTATGTCTGATAAGCCTCTACATACTGATGAGTTGATGGGATGAAACTCCAACTAACTCACTAGAAACTGAAACTGAAAGTACTAATAATAAGCTGATAAAAAGTCTTCGAAGCAGGAGGACTCACCAATAGACTAAGAGATGCTAACTTTGAGGATCTGGCTAACGGCGGGACTAAACCTGAACATCTGAGCCTGCATCATGAAACAATACATCATAAAGTATGATGTCAGTAATTGAAATATACTAAGCATGCAAGGTAAGTAAAACGGAAAGTTAAAAATACATAAGAGTTCATAAGACTGGGACAACATGATCATGAAGTAAATATCATAATGTAAACATAAGGGCTCAAGGTTTTCAAACCATTGATAATCCAATCATAATCATAGTCATAAGAGAAACTTTAATAAACATAACATGAGCAAAAGTAACATAAACATATCCATGCATAAATCATATGAAACAATGGGAGAACTCATCTTCACCGACACCATCATGATAGAGCTTACATGATGCCCCACTATTTCGCCCAAGTGGTCAGGACCATCCAGGCAAGGGGCGTGCATGATGTGATATCATAAGGGATCCAAAAATATATGTATATACCAACAGTGGCACGTAGTTCAGAGACCATGGGGTTTACCTGAATGTCGGGTCTACTCGGCGCTAGAAACTGCTCCTAAAAACATGCACATGAGGCTCATATTATAATCATGAATCATTCATGCAATTCATGAACAATTAAAACATAACATACTTTATCATACTTGAAATACATGATTAGCCATGAGTAAGGGCCCCTGAGTCGGCCAATAGTCATAACTTCATAAATCATGAAGAACATGCATACAAGTGAAAATACATATACTTGATACTCATAAATCCATGAAGAGTACTTGAGAGAAATCATATCAATAATCATAAATCATAATTTAGGGCTTAGGAAGATCAAGATCATAATGAAATCATAACTTTACTTTTCATGAAACTTACATATTTGGACATAATTTAATTAAACTTTAAAACTATGAATTTATAATCAAAATGGGTATAAAATCTTCCCATACATCCTAAAACATGATTTGATACATGAAGGGAATTGATCCATAGATAGATCATAGAGAATTTCACAAAATTTGGAATAAACCCCATAAGATCATGAACTTGAATCTAGAATTGAAATCCATAGAATTGAGAACAATTTTGAGCATGAGAGTGAAAGGAACTCTTATTCATAGCCTTACATAACTGGGTAAATCTGATTTACACTCCTCTTTGAAAGCCCAAAGGGAATTGGAGAATTCCTCAAGCTTGATCTCCAAGGAAGAACTCTAAACTTACATGCATGGAATGGTAAAGCTTAGGATAGGTTTAACACTCTTAAAACCCTTCTAACTGAGCTTAAAATGACGTAGTTTAGGATCTTAGAGCTTAGGAATCATGAAAATACCCTTAATGAAAAATATGAAAATTTAACACTGCCAGTGACCACGACCAACACCACGAGTCATCCTTTGATACCACGACTCATGGTATCCATCTGTTACTTCCTTTCCATCATTTCTAAAATTCTCAGGTCATGGTACAACAACTCGACAGAATGAGTCATTACTCCACACAACAATCTGTTACTTCCTCCCGTTACTTTGCTAAATTCCAAACTCAGGTCTTAACCCACGACTGGACAGGACGAGTCGTTACTAGTCCCAACGACTATTCATTTTCTCCCGTTGCCACCACTTCCCGCAAATACTCACCTTCTGGAAGTGCCTCCAATGCCAACATACCATAACTCGTTGTCCCATACAATGAGTCGTACCCTGACTCATGCCAGTCACCCTGACAAGGACCACTCTCACAACAACTTCTTTCCACAACTGGTTACACTGGCCAACAAGTCGTTTCGTGGCTCGTTGTCCCTAGACCTTCCGACCACATTTTCACCACAACAGGGACCAACGGTCCGTGGGAGCTTCCCGCGACTCGTACAATGGGTCGTCCTGTGATATTTTTCCCAACTTTTTGTTGATCTCATTCCCAAATCCCGAGTCTAGTCTTAGGCACTTTCAGGGTATTACAATATCTTCTACCTTGGGAACATTCATCCTCAAATGTGAATGAACATACTGAAAGTTGAGGAAAAAGAAGTCATATCTTAAATACTGAACATCTAAAGCTGAGAAAATGACGGAGTGACTGACTTCGGACTGGAATACATGACTGAACTAAATTCATGAATCACACATACACACATTAACATGAAAGAAACTGGGACACATGAACTAAACATGAGACTGAATAGAGTACTAAGGAGAAAACGGGTACCTCAAGCTGAAACTAAACCAGGAGGGAATAGGTGCGGGTATTTAGCCATCATATCTGCTTCGGCTTCCCACGTAGCTCCTTTAACATGTTGATTCCTCCACAAAACCTTTACTTAAGCTACTTCCTTATTTATTAGCTGCCGAACCCGACGATCAAGTGTTTCAACCGGAACCTCTTCGTAACTAAGGCTATCCTTCACACCTATGGTCTCCATCGGGAAAACCAAAGCTGAATCACCCATACACTTCTTCAAAAGGGATACATGGAAAGTTGGGTGCACTGAAGCGAATTCTGAGGGAAACTCCAACTCATAAGCCACCTTGTCAACACATCTCATAATCCGGTATGGGCCAACATAATGGGGACTGAGTCTCCCTTTCTTCCTAAATCTCAGCACTCTCTTCATGGGAGATACCTTCAGAAATACCCAATCATCAATCTCGAACTCAAGTTCTCTCCTCCTCACATCCGCATAGGACTTTTGATGACTCTAAGTTGTTCTCAACCTTTCCCTTATAATTTAAACTTTCTCCATAGCCTCATGAAATGAATCTGGTCCTATCAATGTAGCTTCACCGACGTCATACCAACCAATTGACGATCTACATATCCACCCATAAAGAGCCTCAAATGGATGCTGGAATGGTAACTGTTGTTATATGAAAACTCAATGAGAGACAAATGATCATCCTAATTACCCTTGAAATCAATCACACATGCCCTCAACATATCCTCAAGAGTCTGAATGGTCCGTTCAACCTAGCCATCTATTTGCGGGTGAAAAGTTGTACTAAGCTTACCCTGAGTACCAAGTCCCTTATGGAACGATCTCCGAAAATGGGAGGTAAACTGAGTAACTCTATCTGATATGATGGACAAGGGCATTCCATGAAACCAAACTAACTCCTGAATGTACAATTTGACATAATCCTCTGCTGAATCAGTAGTTTTGACTGGTAGAAAATGAGTTGCTTTAGTCAACCTATCTACAACCACCCAAATAGAGTCATACTGTCGACGAGTATGAGGCAACCCTGAAATAAAGTCCATATTGATTTCCTCCCACTTTCAAGTAGGGATACTATTGCCTTGAAGCACACCTTTGGGTCTTTGATGCTCAACCATCACCTGTTGACAATTTGGACACTTAGCCACAAACTCTGCTATGTCCTTCTTCATGCCATTCCACCAATAAACTTCTCATAGGTCATGGTACATCTTGGTGGCACCTGGATATATGGAATATCTGGAACCATGAGCCTCATGCAACATCCGCTCCCTCAAGTCATCAACACCCGATATACATAAATGACCCTGATATCATAGTACACCATCTCCTCCTTGGGAGAAAACCTCCACCTTTTGATTCTAAATGGCTTCCTTCAACTTTACCAAAATAGGATCCTCGACTTGTCTAGATTTGACCTCAGTCACCAAGGAAGATTCTGATCCATTCCGAGCAATGACACCACTATCCGTCGAGTCAAAAAGATGAACTCCTAGTCGGGTAAGCCGATACACATCCTTCGTCACCCTTCATCTATATGAGCCACATTCTCCATAGAAGCCTGCGAAGAGTATCTGCCACCACATTATCCTTTCCAGGAAGATAAAGGACACTCATATCATAATCTTTAAGAAGCTCCAACCACCCTCACTGACGTAGATTTAGATCCTTCTGCGTAAACATGTACTATAGGCTTTTGTGGTCCGTAAACACATCCACATGGACCCCGTACAGATAGTATCTCTATATCTTCAAGGAAAATACTATGGCTGCCAATTCGAGGTCTTGAGTTGGATAGTTCTTCTCATGAAATTTCAGCTGCCTAGAAGCATAGGCTATAACCTTACCGTGCTGCATTAATACACAACCAAGGCTGATCCTTGAGGCATCACAATAAACCACAAACCCATCGGTACCCTCAGGTAGGGTCAACACTCGTGCTGAGGTGAGTCGAGTCTTAAACTCTTGGAAGCTCTTCTCACAAGCCTCCGACAATTGAAACTTCACTTTCTTCTGGGTAAACTTGGTCAACAGCTCCACAATGGATGAAAATCCTTCCACAAGCCTCTGGTAGTAACCGGCTAAGCCCAAGAAACTCCTGATATTCGAGGGACTCACTAGTCTAAGCCAATTCTTCACAGCTTCTATCGTTTGAGAGTCCACCTGTACACCCTCATTTGACACCACATGACCTAAAAATGCTACTGAATTTAACCAAAACTCACACTTGCTGAATTTAACATATAGCTGGCAATCCTTAAGAGTCTATAGTACCATCCTCAAATGAGCGGCATGGTCCTCTTCTCTCCAAGAGTACATCAAAATGTCGTCTATGAACACCATCATGAACATGTCCAAATACGGCTTGAACACCCTGTTCATCAACTCCATAAAAGCTACAAGAGCATTCATTAGTTCAAAAGACATAACTACAAACTCATAGTGACCATACCAAGTCCTGAAAGCTGTCTTCAAAATTCACTCTCCTAAACCCTGAGCTGATGATACCCGAATCTGAGGTCTATCATTGATAAACACTTGGCACCCTGAAGTTTGTCAAACTAATCATTGATTTGGGGGAGAGAATACCTGTTCTTGATGGTGACCTTGTTCAACTGCTTGTAATCAATGCACATCCGAAGGGAACCATCCTTCTTCCAGACAAAGAGAATAGGTGTACCCCACGGAGATCTGCTAGTTCTGATGAAACCCTTGTCTAAAAGATCCTTCAACTGCTCCTTCAAGTCCTTTAGCTCAGTTGGAGCCATTCTGCAAGGAGGAATAGATATAGGTTGCGTATCAGGAAGGAGGTCATTACCAAAATCGATCTCCCACTCGGGAGGAAATTCTGGTAAATCATTTGGAAACACTTCTGGATATGCACACACTATGGGAACTGACTGGATAGTCAGGGTTTCGGATATAGCATCCTTAACCCTAACTAGATGGTACATACAATTTTTAGAGATCATCTTTCTGGCCTTAAGGTAGGAAATGAAATGACCTATAGGCATAGCTAAACTACCCTTCCATTCTAGGACTGGCTCACCCAAAAATCGAAACTCTATCACGCGGGTTCTACAATTTACTGAGGCATAACATGCATGTAGCCAATCCATGCCAAAGATAACATCAAAATCTGTCATGGCTAACTCAACTAAATCTGCTGAGGTGACTATCTGAAGGATTGTGACAGAGCAATTTCTATATACCTGTCGAGCTATACTGAATCACCCACTAGAGTAGAGACTGAGAAGGGTTCTGATAGGATTTCAGGACAGACTCCGAAACTACTAGCAATATAGGGAGTCACAAAAGATAAGGTAGCCCATGGGTCTAACAATGCATATATATCAAAGTGGAATACTCGCAACATACCAGTGACTACATCTGGAGAAGCTTCCTGCTCCTGACGAGATACAAGGGCATAAAACCGATTCTAGCACTTACCACCTGCACTAGTGGACGCACCCTACTATGTTGGGCGTGCTGGTGCTGGTGCTGAACTAGTAGCCTTAGCACGACCTCTACTATCATTCTGTCTAATCAACGACACTCTCATCGCCTATGCCCGGGTCTACCACACCCAAAATAGATATTTGATCCAATCAAGCACTCCTCTATGTGATTCTTGCCACACTTCCTATAGATTAGAAAGGTACGCTCTGCCTGTATGCTCCTCTGTTCCCTCGAGCCTGATACTCTACTTCTCTGGTCACCTCGCGGTCTAGATGGAGCATTGGACGATGATGGCGCTGGAGCTAATGACCTTTAATGGGACTGGTGATGATGTCTGCCTCCTGATCTCTGCTGGGAGAACCCAAAACTATCTGTTCTGGCCCATTTGGCCTCTCTCTATCTCACAGATGCACCGCCTCCATCTGCTGGTCATACAAAACCAATTGAGGAAATTTAATGTCCTGATGAAGCATAGCGGTCCTACAATCCTTGACCAGGTAGTCTACTACTCCGTGCACAAATCTACTCACCCGATCTCTCTGATCAGCCACGGACTCTGGTGCATATTTGGACAAACGAGTGAACTCCAAAGCATACTCCTTGACTATCATGTTGTTATTCCTCAAGATCACAAATTCAACTGCTTTTATCTCCCTCATCTCTTGCGGAAAAAACTGATCCAAAAATTCGGTATGGAACTTATCCTAGCCAATGGGACTTGCTCCGACTACTTTGCCATCCTTCCACTTTCTGAACCAAATATGGGTGACCCCTTTAAACTGATAAGAGGCTAGATCTGCACACTCCTCCTCCATCACCCCCATGATCTGGGTAATCTTTAGAATCACATCAATAAACTCATACGGATCCTCGCCCACCTTCGATCTGAGAAACTCCGAAGGGTTCATCCTGAGAAAGTCCCCGACTCTCGCTACCGCCGCATTCCCATTCTGGAAAACATGGGAGACCATCTTCTGGTTGACCTGAGCGGTCAATACCTGTGCCAACATCTGAATGGCTGCCCTAAACTTTGCATGGACAACCTGCTCGGGCACATGATCCTCGGGGGTTGATGGGGCCTGTTGGTGCCCATCCCCAATGCCATTCTCATGGCTATTTCCATTTCCATTAACTCGGTGAGGAGGCATGATTCTAGAAATACGTATAACACGAGTTATAGGGATAGAGATACATTTCATCGCACGACATAGATCATGAAAGAATGGGAGTTTCCTAAAATGTTTTGTAGCCTCTTCGTCATAAGTGTGGGGCACTTCACACTCATGAAAAATACTCTACTTAATGCGTCTTTTAGACACCCTAGGAAACTTCAAAACCTAATGCTCTGATACCAAGTTTGTCATGATCCGAACATAAGCCCAGATCGGGCTCGAGAGGCTCCAAGTCGACCCATGGCATGAACATGACATCTAAACTCAACATAATAAATGCGAAAAGTCTAACATGTGAAATAGCAGAAGTCTGAGAATGTAATAACATCTGAACATCTGAATACATAACGCTAATCTGAAGCTGAATATATACTATGTCTAATAAGCCTCTATATATTGATGAGTTAATGGGACAAAACCCCAACTAACTCACTAGAAACTAAAACTGAAAGTACTAATAATAAGCTGAGAAAAGGTCCTCGAAGGAGCAGGACTCACTAACAGACTAAGAGATGTTAACTCTGAGGATTTGGCTAACGGCGGGACTGAACCTGAATGTCCGAGCTTGTATCATGAAACAATACAGCTTAGAGTATGCGGTCAGTACTTGAAATGTACTGAGCATGCAAAGTAAGTAAAATGGATAGTTAAAAGTACATAAGAGTGGGACAGCATGTTCATGAAGTAAATACCATAATGTAAACATAAGGGTTCAAGGTTTTCAAACCATTCATAATCCAATCATAATCATTGTCATAAGAAAGAATTTAATAAACATAACTTGAGAAAAAGTAACATAAACATATCTATGCATAAATCATGAGTAACAATGGGAGAACTCGTCTTAATCACACCATCATGAAGAGCTTACATGATGCCCCACTATTTCTGTCAAGTGGTCAGAACTGTCCCAGGCTTGCCAGACAAGGGACGTGCATGATGTGATATCACTGGGGATCCAAAAATATATGTATATACCTACGGTGGCATGTAGTTCTGAGACCACGGGGTTTGCCTGAATGCCGGGTCTACTCGGTGCTAGACACTGCTCCCAAAACACATGAACATGAGGCTCATAGCATAATCGTGAATCATTCATGAAGTTCATGGCCAATTAAAACATAACATACTTGATCATACTTGAAATACATAATTAGTCATGAGTAAGGGTCCATGAGTCGGCCAATAGTCATAAATTCATAAATTATGAAGAACATGCATACTAGTGAAAATACATATACTTGATACTCATAAATCCATGAAGAGTACTTGAAAGAAATCATATCAGTAATCATAAATTATAATTTAGGGCTTAGGAAGATCAAGATCATCATGAAATCATATCTTGACTTTTCATGAAACTTACATATTTGGGCATAATTTAATTAAAATTTGTAACTATGAATTTATAATCAAAATGGGTATAAAATCTTCCCATATATGCTAAAACATGATTTGATATATGAAGGAAATTGACCTATAGATGGATCATAGAGGATTTCACAAAATATGAAATAAACCCCATAAGATCATAAACTTGAATCTAAAATTCAAATCCATGGAACTGATAAGAATTTTAAGCATGAGAGTGAAAGGAGCTCTCATTCATAGCCTTACATCCCTGGATAAATCGGATTTAAACTCCTCTTTGAAAGACTAAATTGAATTGGAGAGAATTGGAGAATTCCTCAAGCTTGACCTCCAAGGAAGAAATCTAGACTTGCATGCATGAAATGGTAAGGCTTAGGATAGGTTGAGCACTCTTAAAACCCTTCTAACCGAGCTTAAAACGGTTCAGTTTAGGACCTTAGAGCTTAGGAATTATGAAAATACCCTTAATGAAAAATCTGAAAATTTAACACTGCCAGTGACCACGACCAATACCACGAGTCGTCCTTTGATACCACCACTCATTGTATCCATCCGTTACTTCCTTTCCATCATTTCTTAAATTCTCGGGTCCTGGTACAATGACTCAACAGAATGAGTCGTTACTCCACACAACGATCCGTTACTTCCTCCTGTCACTTTGCTAAATTCCAAACTCAGGTCTTCAACCACGACTGGGCAGGATAAGTTGTTACTAGTCCAAACGACTCATCATTTCCGCCAATTGACACCACTTTCCGCAACTACTCAACTTCTGGAAGTCCCCCTAATGAAAACATACCACGACTCGTTGTCCCATACAACGAGTCATACCTTGACTCATACCAGTCACCATGATAAGGACCACTCTAACAATGACTTCTTGCCACGACTCATTACACTGACCAACGAGTCATTCCGTGGCTCATTGGTCCTGGACCTACCGACCACATTCTCACCACGAAAAGGACCAACGGTCTATGGGAGCTTCCCACGACTCGTACAATGGTTCGTCCTGTGATATTTTCCCAACTTTATGGTGATCTCATTCCCAAATTCCGAGTCTAGTTTTTGGCACTTCCAGGGTATTACACACCCCTTCATTTGACTTCATGTACTCTACCACCTCCTTAAAAGTCTTACCCGAATAGACCATCTACAGAGCTGGTGCCTGGAGACCCACATTCAGGCCTTTAACAAATTGCCTGATCCTCTCCTCCTCAGTGAGCAATAAGGGTATATCATATCTGGAAAAAGAGTGAAATCGAGCCTCGTATGCAGTAACTAATGAGCTCCCCTGCTCAATGGTGGTAAATTTATCCGGTATCCTATCCCTCATAGTGCGGGAAACATACTTCTCCAGAAATATGGAGTAGAATTGGGTCCACATCAATGGTGGTGACCCTGCTGGTCTACACTCTCCGAAAGCCCTCCACCAGAGCCTTGCATCACCCATCAACTGGAAGGTGACGAAGTTAGCATTGTACTTTTCCGCTCTCCCATCTTATGGAACCTTTCGTGAAAATCTATGATGAATTCATAGGTGTCCTCTGCCTCTGTGTCGTAGAAGGTGGGATGCTTTATCTCGGTGAACCTCCAAAATAAGTCGTGCTCTTCCTCTGTCATCACTAGTCCTGCCACTGGTCTCGAAAACACCACAGCCTCCAATATGTCATCAATCCGCGAGGCCACAATAGCTGCATGTTGTCCCATTGGAGTTGCTGGCACTGCCCTAGTTCCCACAAGGTCGTTCAGAAGGTTGAGGACCTGAGCTAGGACCTCTAAGGATGCTGGTCCGGCAGGAGCTTCTTCCTACGTCGGGACCTCGACCTCAACTGCCACTTGCTCCCGCAGTGTTGGTGGCACGGGAGATGCAGACCTATCCCTAAATGGAGCAGGAGCACGGACCCCTCCTCTAGCCGCAGCGGGTCTCCAGCCACAACCTCTGCCCCTTCCTCTACCGCAAACTGTGGCCGCCATTGCTGGCTCAGGTGTTGCATCTCTCTTGTCGTTTGTGCATGTTCTTATCATCTGAGAAGGAAAGAAGAAAAGTTGTTAGATACCAATTTGGATCACCAGATACCAATTGGAATCAAGTAATCACACGAAAGGAGAGAAGGAAGGAGTTTTCCTAAAGTTCTGTAGCCTATCGAAGATAAGTTACGGATGTCTCCGCACCGATCCGCGAAACTCTACTAGACCGGTCTTACTGCAATGAGATCAATGAACCTAAGGCTCTGATACCACCTTTGTCACAACCCAAATGGTCATGATTGACACCCATACAAACCCTCCAATGGGCTAACCAACTAATCCTGATACTACCCCCAAATGAGACATGAAAAAGGTAAACGCTATCTTTAATTATTGAAATAACTTCACATCATGAGTCAACCGCTTAAACCAACATTACAAAGAAAATAAAATTACCCAAGACCTAAAAGTCATTGCATCATATCCATGAAAATTTTGCACATTCTCATAGCACGTTCACATTCACCTCATGAACATAAATGAAATCACAAAGGTATCTTGATGGCCACACGCCTCCGCCATCTCCTCTTAATACTCTACCATATGAATAATGTACACACACACACACCAGAGGGTCTTATTTATGCCCATCAAGTCATGACATGCAGGGGACTCTAGAAATCCATGTACTGTGCCAGCATGGCACTCGCCCCCACTCATACACTCATCCGGATGCTTCCCTCGGACACGATCCACTCAAATAAAGTTATTCGCTCACTCGAATACTCCCCTCGGGCTCGAGCCTCACATTTTAGGATATTAAATATTTTCATTCATCATTCTCATAAAAGGCATGGCAAGCGTGTTATTGCAGCATACAGAAAGTTACAATCTACTTCTCAAATAAGCCATCATCAATTAACAATTCTCTCATTAACGGAGTGGGATCACTTTACCAACCATTCATCAAAGGTAATTACATTAACATATATACACAATCTTTTAAATAATTCAATATCACATCTTAGTCATGTTCATAAGATAAATTAACAACAATGGACTCAGATATCACGTAAACTTCCGAAGACCAATCGTATATAAACATTGCACACTATACATGCCATTATATAGGTCTATCCCTATAAACTATAGCCTACCTTAATTTTGAAGGTAACAATTCAACTACTCCGCGGGAGCCTTCCCTTTCCTCAAAGCTTTGGAAAGCGTGAAATCTATAACACAAGAGTAATTCATTAATTACCCTTCAATTTAGAGTCTAAAAGATCAAATCCTCCCCTTTGGGGTGTTTTTCAAAAGTAAAACCCAAAATCTACTCAGTTCTAATTCAATTCCCCGAGCAACCCTTGTTCCCAACACGTGATTCTAGGAGAGTGATCAAAACTTATCAACACCAACCCAACTCACCCCCTAATCACCCTACAGTTCAGCCCTCGTTAATAGCCTAGGGTTCTTCCTCTATGAAATTTCCACCATTAGAGGTCCACAAAGCTTCTAGGATTAAAACTACTCACTTTAGAGATAGAGAACCGAAAATCTTACCTTGAGAGTTTTTCCATCTTCTGGACCTCCTGATCGCATTTTGGAAAATAATAGGGTTAAAACCCCATCATTCCAACTTAACCCACTTTCTGATTCCCTTTGTCCACTGCAGTGGTCACCTTCCCACTGCAGCGGATCCGCTACAGCGGTTATAGGGTCACTGCTGCAATCCAAATGGTTACTCTCCAATTTTTACCATGGTGGAACTTCGACCGCTACCACGATCTTGCTGCAGCAGAAATTCCACTGTTGCAGTGGTCCCCCGGACCAATAGCTACTCAAAATGCACAATTCTATACTTAGTTTATTTCACCACCTCACTATCTCTTCCTTAGTCAGTTTTCAGTGTTCTATGCTCTTAACTATCCCGTAACTATGTCCGAGTCATTACAATGTACATGCCAACATGAATTACCCATTTGGGTCATGTCAAGTTGGTATCAGAGCATCTAGGTTACCGATCTCACAAGTGCAAGAGCAATGTCAAGTAGAGTTTCCCATATTGGTGTGTAGACATCCACATCTAATCTTCAGGAGGCTAAAAGACATCTAGGAAATTCTCACTTTGTTTCTTTCTTATCATGTTGTCCATGTGTGTTATTTTCCTAGTTGAGTCCAATTGAAATCTAGATAATTCCAATTGGTATCTCAATGCCTCAATTGGTATCTATGAGATTTCAGTCGGTAACTAACGGTGCAAATTTTTGTGCAGTACGATATGATAGTGGTATGTGATAATAATAATGAATGAGGAATGATAGTGTTTCGAAGGCCAGTGGTCTGGAAACTTCATTCTGCTTAGTGAGTTCTCGTTGTAGCAAACTCGCTACAGCAAGAAGTGAACCGCCATAGCGGGTTAGCCGCAGCAAAAAAGTGACAGCTGCAGCAGATGGCTGCTAGGCAGCATCCAATCCCCTACTTTTGAAGATTTTTTAGATTGTTTTAGAGCTGCAAAACAAGTGTGTGTGTGTGTGTATATATTGTAACACCCCAAAGTTTTCTAAGACTAGACTCGAAATTTGAAATTTATTCAGCAGAAATATCTGCCAAATTTCCACAAAACGACTCGTGCTATGAGTCGTGGGGTGATATGACGGATCATAGGAAGAGTCATGGTAAGCTTCTGGATTTTTATTTTCCAAACACAACTCCACACCATGAGTCGTGGTGAGTTGGTATGACTTGTGGTCATGAGTCGTGGCCAACATTTGCAAAGACGGGGCCCTGAAGTAACGAGTCTATTAAAGACTCATGAGACCTCATAAAGGTTTGAAGTCGTAGGGTGGAGAATCATTGGAAGTGCTAGGACTGTCCACTGACCACGAGTCACAGGAAGACTCGTGGTATACAGTGATGAGTCGTAGTTGGGCTCCCGTGGTTTGAGAATTAGAGAACCAGAAAGTAGGCTGGAAAGTAATGGATGGAAACCATGAGTTGTAGTTGGGTGGTACGAGTCGTGACTCCCTAAGTGAAATCATTTTGGGGATATTTAAGGGTGTATTAAAGGGTTTAACCTAGCCTAAGTCTTCATTCTTTCAAACAACCGTAGATTGAAGGTTCTTTCTCAAGTCAAGCAAGGGTTTCATCATCTTCTTTATCTCAATTCTCTTTGGGTCTCCAATCAGGTTGAAGATTCCTTAAGCCCAGTATGTAGAGTTATGAATGGGGGAAATCCTTCCACTATCATCCTTTTCAAGCTAAATTCCATGATCTCTACTCCTCAAGTTCTAAATTATGAAATTCTACGGATTGACACAATTCAATGCAATTATCCATGATCTCTCTATGGGTTAAATTCTATCTTGTTCTAATTAATAATTTATGGATGTTAGGGTAGATTTAACTATTTAATTCCTCATGAATGAATGATTTCAAGCTTGTGATGATTTTGTCCTATTATGCATGATTTATGAATTTCAAGCTTATGAGCCTATTATTTCAAGTATGATGAATTATCAAAGTATGCATGAATTTTTACAAATTCTTAAACTTATTATTCTATGATTTGGAATTATGAAGCCTTATTCGAGTATGTATGATTTTATTATTTGTGAAAACCCATGTAAAGTCAAGTATGTTTCACCATGATTTCTAACCAAGGCATACAAGATCAGTTTTACAGAAATGTTTGAAGTCAAGACTCCTAAGAAACATATTTAAGCTATGTTTTGAGAATATGATTATTAGCGATATGCATGTTTTGGGAGTAGTGTCTAGCACCAAGTAGGCCCGGGATTTCAAGGACCTAGGTCTCATAACTACGCATCACCGTCGGTATATGTTCATATTTGGGACCTCTTAAGAGAGTGTTTCTCCTGCCCGAGGCCATACTAATGATATCACACCTTCATCATTCTTTTCCCTGGCAATGCTTAAGACGACTCTACCCACTTGAGTGTGATAGCTGGGGCATCACATAAGCTCTATCGTGATGGTGTCGGTTATGATGAAGTCTCCCATTGTTCCTCATGTTTTAAGTTACTCATGTTCATATCTTATGATATTATGTTTTATAGCATATTTGACCAATTGATCAATTTATGTGTCTTCACTTATGATTTCAAGTATGGTACATGATATGATTTTTATTTTCAAACCTTGGGTCATGATGTTTCAACTTACGATGGATATCTCATGATTATGATTATTTCAAGAATATGGCTTTTGGCATGTTGCCCTTACTCTCACGTTCTATCTTGTTTTACCCTCATAATTTTATACTACTGTTTTACTAGTATGTTTTATGTTCTCTACATACTCAGTACATTTCAAGTACTAACCGCATACTCTATTTTATATCTTCTCATGATATAGGTTCGAGTGAACAGACTCAGTCCTGACACTAGCTCCTCTTTCTGTCTAGTTCCATACCAGTTTTGGAGAGTCCTCATGATCCAAGGATGGCAGTTTGGTTCATGACTCTTTTTTTGTGTCTTTTAGTTTCAGATTAGCGAGCTAGTTGGGGTTGTTGTCCCATCATCTCATCATATATTTAGAGGTTTTTCAGATGGCAATGTATAGATGGTTCTGCGTTGTTGACCCATATCTATGCTTATGTGTTTATGTCATGTAGAATTTTGCTTATGTTATGTTCAGGTTTTATTTCCGCTTAGTGAAGCTCTTATTCATGCTTTGTATGTGCAATGGATTACCTTAGAGCCATTCGTGGTTCTAGGTCTCGTGTCGCGGTCCGGGGTCCTTGCTCGAATCATGAAAAACTTAGTATCCGAGCCAGTGTTTAGGTGTGTCCTAGGGTGTATGGAAGCCGCATTAAGTAGAGTCTTTTCCATGGATGTGAAGTGCACCACACTTATGGGGAAGACACTCGAAATGTTTTAGAAAATTTCCTTCTTTCATGATCTATGTCTTGCGATAATGTGCCTCTCTCTACTCCTCTAACTCGTGTTGTATACATTTGTAGAAATATGCCTCCTCGCCAAGTCAAGGGAAGAAGAAATGACAACGGAAATGGCCATGGCAATGGCAATAGAGATGGGCATCAGCCAGCCCTACCAGCTCCAGTTGATTCCTGGCCAGAGCAGGTTACTCATGCTGAGTTCAGGGCTGCATTTTAGATGTTAGCACAGGCCATGACCACTCAGGTTAACCAACAGGTTATGGCTCATGTGAACCAAAATGGGAATGCAGTGGTAGCTAGGGTGAGAGAGTTCATCAGGATGAACCCACCCGAGTTTCATAGGTCAAAAGTGGACGAGGACCCACAAGAGTTTATTGAGGAGGTCTAGAAGATTACTTAGGTGATGGGTGTTTCAGGAAAGGATAGTGCAGACTTGGCCTTCTATCAGCTCAAGGGGGTTGCTCAAATATGGTTCTGGCAGTGGAAGGAGTGCAGGGGAGTTGGTGCAGTCCCCATTGGCCAGGACAAGTTTGTTACGACTTTCTTGAATAGATTATTTCCCCAAGAGTTTTGAAGAAAAGGCATAAGAGTTCATCAACTTGAAGCAGAATGGCATAATTGTTCAGGAGTATGCTCTGAAGTTTATCCAGCTGTCCAAGTGTGCTCCGAAGATGGTTGCGAATCCAAGGGCTCATATGAGCAAGTTCATAAATGGGGTGGCAGATTCGTTGGTCAAGGAGTGCAGGACGGCCCTGCTAATTACTGATATAAATATGTCCCCACTAATAATATATGCCTAGCAGATAGAGGCAGCCTAGATGAAGGAGAATGAGAGAGTGCCAAGAGGGCTAGGACAGGGGCCTGTCGGCATTTCCAATAGAGATCTGGTGGTGCACATCGCCTCAGTCCCACCAGTCATCTCCAGCTCCATCATCATCCAGCATTCCATCCAGACCTCGAGAAGATCAAATAGGCAGAGTGTCAGGCTCCAGGGTCAGAGGAGCATGATAGGGGAGCATATGTTTCTAGTTTGTAGGAAGTGTGGTAAGAAACACCCTGGAGAGTGCTCGGTAGGCTCCGATGGGTACTTAAGGTGTGGGAAGCCCGAACATATGCTCAAAGATTGTCCTTCAGCTAGACATGGTAAAGGTAGAGTTCGTGATCTAGCCACCACTTCAGCATCTCTAGTAGCTCGGCCATCTCAGCAGGGCGCCTCTTCTAATGCAGCAGGGGGACAGTGCCAGAACAGGTTATATGCACTTTCATCTGGTCAGGAGCAGGAGTGCTCACCCGATGTGGTCACTGGTATGTTACGAGTTTTCCATCTTGATATTTATGCATTATTAGATCCATGGGATACATTATCATTCTTGACTCCTTAAATTACTATTAATGTCTGTGTCAGTCTCGAAATCTTGTCAAAATCCTTCTCAGTCTCTACTCCTATCGGTGAGCCAGTTTTAGCTCGACGGGGATACAAAAATTTCCCTATCACGATTCTTCAGAAAGTCATCTCAGCTGACTTAGTGGAGTTAGATATGACGGATTTTGATGTTATCTTCGGTATGGATTAGTTACATGTTTGTTATGTCTCGGTCAATTGTAGAGCCCATATAGTAGAGTTCTAGTTTCCAGGTGAACCATTCTTAGAGTGAAAAGGTAATTTAGTTATTTCTGTACGTTTCTTTGTTCCCTATCTTAAGGTCAGGAAGATGATCTCCAAGGGTTGTGTATGCCATCTAGTTTGGGTCAAGAATTCTACGTCCGAGACCCTGACTCTTCAGTTAGTTCCTATTGTATGTGAGTATCCAGAGGTGTTCCCAAATGATCTACCAGGAGTCTTTCTGGAGTGGGTGATTGACTTTGGTATTGATCTTCTCCTTGATACGCAGCCCATATCCGTTCCTCCTTACAAAATGGCTCCAGCCGAGCTAAAGGAGTTGAAAGAGCAGTTGAAAGATCTCCTAGATAAGGGTTTCATCAGGCCCAGTAAGTCCTTATAGGGTGCTCCAGTTCTCTTTGTTCGGAAGAAGTATGGTTCCCTTAGGATGTGCATTAATTATCGGTAGTTGAACAAGGTCACAATCAAGAATAAGTATTCCCTCCCTAGGATTGATGATCTGTTTGACCAACTTCAAGGTGCTAGATTCTTTTCAAAGATAGACCTCAGATCCAACTATCATCAGCTCAGAGTTAGGAAGAATGACATTAAGAAGACAACTTTTAAGACTAGGTATGGTTACTGCTAGTTCGTAATTATGTCTTTCGGACTAACGAATGCTCCTGCAGCTTTCATGGACTTGATGAACAGGGTGTTCAAGTAGTATTTGAATATTTTCATGATTGTCTTCACAGATGATATCCTTATATACTCTCGAAACGAGGAGGAGCATGTCGCTCATTTGAGGATTGTATTACAGATTCTCAAGGATCGTTAGTTGTTTGCTAAATTTAGCAAGTGTGAGTTCTGGCTGAACTCAGTAGCATTCTTGGGTCATGTGGTGTCTATTGAGGGTGTACAGGTGGACTCTGAAAAGATAGAAGCGGTGAAGAACCGATCTATATCTATCAGTCCTATGGATATTAGGAGCTTTATAGGTTTAGTTGGCTACTGCAGGAGGTTCGTAGAGGGATTTTCATCCATTGTAGCACCATTTACTAAGTTGGCCTAGAATAAGGTCAAATTTCAATGGTCGAATGCTTGTGAGAGGATTTTTAGGAGTTAAAACTCATGATATAGGTTCGGGTGACCAGACTCAGTCCCGATGCTAGTTCGCTCCCGCTTCAATCCAGTTCCATCCTAGTTTTGGTGAGTCCTCATGATTCGAGGATGTTCATGACTCTTTTGTTTATGTCTTTTAGTTTCATACTTAGCGACCTAGTTGGTGTTGTTGTCCCATCAGCTCATCATATGTTTAGAGGCTTTTTCAGACGACTATGTATAGATAGTTCAGCACTGTTGACCTATGTCTATGCTTATGTGTTTATATCATGCAGACTTCCCGCTTATGTTATGTTCAGATTTTATTTCCGCTTAATGATGTTCTTATTCATGCTATATATGTGTCAGGGGTTAGCTTAGAGCCATTTTTGGTTCTAGGTCCTGTGTCGCGGTACGGGGTCCATGCTCAAGTCGTTATACACACACACACATACATACTAGTTATTATGATCATAGGGCTTAGAACAAGGTCATTGTCATTCAAACGTCGAACGAGCACATGTACATCAGAATGGAAAATGATTAAAGTTATCCAAAACAAGTAATAGAAAGGTAAAATTATCTTACAAGCCCCAAATGGGGGCAACCAATCAAATCGACTAAGGAAAACAGGGAAGGGAGGTACACTGTGGCTAGGCCTAACTAGAGGTATCATCGCTGTCACTGCTAAGCTCATCAGCCTCGTCGTCCTCGAACCCGCTGAGGAAGGAGAACTACTGGATGTCCTTCCTAGACACCTAAGGCATCTTGGATCCAAGGGAGAGGGTCTTAAAGATCTTTTTAATTCCTTTTCACATACGGATGAAGAGCTTGTCCTGGGAGCTCCACTTCCTCTTCTCTCTCTCCAGGTCCTCCTAGACTCTATATAGGCCTGGGCCAAGGAGGCAATCACCCTTTGCAACCCTTCAAAATCTGCAACAGCTGCACTAGATGTCCTATCACCTGGGGGAGGTATGGGCAACCCTTCCAGCAGCTCTCTCATAGTAGGCATCTCAATCTCTATCTGCTCAAACGGACCAGCAAGCATGGAAGAACTAGAACGACTGGCCCTTCAGCCCTCGCTGCCCTCGTCGTCCAAGTCCACCCTCCTCTTTTTTTTTCCCCTTCCTGGGCACCTTTCACCCTCAAGGGGTCAAAGGGCATGTCACAGGCCACTATGATATCCTTTGCTTCCCTATGCACCCCAGCTCGCTTACAAAGCAGGGTGATAAGAGAGGGGAAGGGTAGACCAGTCCCTCTCCGTGTGGCAAAGTACCTCCACTCCTCCATCACCTGCACTCCCACACTGACCAGTACTTAATCCACGATACATGCTACCATCAATGCCTGAGGGTAGGTCACATCAGTGACATTGGTGGATGGACGGATCTGCTAGGACACCAAGTTCAACCACTTTCGAGCCTTGGTATAAATTGAGTGCCTCTAATTCCTGTGCGCATAACACCCTAGTGAGATGAGGCTCTCTGATCCTCCACCACCAGAGTGTCCACGAGTCACAACCCATTTTCATCCACATCCCTTGCCTTCAAATAGCCTTCAGAAGGGTTCAGCAGACTTAATGCCATATTGATCAAGGTAGTGCTGATACTGATTTACACTCCCTAAACATAACCCACTAGATCTAGGAGGGACCAGTTCGTGGTGAAAGGGTTCACATAGAACTCCCTCACCCAATTTTCGTTAGCTTTGCATAGCTCCTCAACCAGTGGGACCCATCCCATTTCCTAGAGCTTGAAATAAAACTATGGCGCCTTTTTTACCATATCTTGACTAATAAGATCCCCCTCGTACACCAAATCCTTGGCTGCCTACTCGTTGTGCCTTAACTGGCACTACTCGTTCATAAACCTAAACTAGCTAGAAGTGTTATCGTTGTTAGACATGGTTGTTGTAGCATCCTGTGGAAAAGCGAACATGTTATACAAATACTCAGTGAAAAGAAATAGGGAAGCAGGGGCAGAGAGTATTCCTCCTAAGGAATGAGCGCTGCAACGGGAAGGGATCCACTACAGCAACTCCGCTACCGCGAATATGGATCTGCTATGAAGGGTCTACTACAACGATATAGGATCTGCTGCAGTGAAAATCGTCTTTCCCAGCAGATCTCCAATCCAACAATGGCGGACCAAATTTTAACCACAATTATCCTCAAAAACAAGTACGAATCGGGCAAGGGAAGGATAAACCCAAGCCCCACAACAAGTTGTTCAACCTATTAGCCATCTCCTTCAATCCTTAGGGGCTCAAACAAGTCCAAATGACCACCTGTACCCTAACCTTACTATTTCTAGCATAAAACAGCCATGAAAACAGTCAATAGCACGCAAAGAATGAAATAGGTGACTTGAGAACATCAATATAAGTAGCATTCTTCGTAATCTACCCACATTTGTGAAAAAGAAAACCCATCCTCACCACCCCAAACCAACCCCAAATCAAGCACATGGGCATGGAAACACTACTATTCAAGAGTAAATAAGGAAATATAGTGCGAGATTAGATGATTACCTAAGAGAAATCGAGTAGGATCGCAAGGTTGTTAGAGGATTCGCAGAGGCTGAAGTTGAGGAGTGTGAAATGAACCCAAAATCCATCCCTTACATTATTTAAACTTATTAGTGTCCCACTATAATGGCCAGCTTCCCACTGCAGTGAGATTGTTGTAGCAATCAGTGACTCGCTGCAGTAGTCCTATTATCCAGTGTGTGTTCGTGCTTTCTAATGTTTAAGAGGGTGGCAAAATGTCCCAAGTACTTGATAGGGAAAGTCTTATGAGTAGTTATAGTAACTTAAAAAGTTGTCTGAGTGGTAAGAGGGGTATGTAGTTACAAGATAAGTAATATGGAGGGACAGGATAACTAAATTCGTGCGTAACCTTTGAGTGATATGCTTATTTCATTCCTAAGACCCTTGGAAGAGGATCCGTTTTAGTGCAAAATTTTCTAATGATAAAATCATAGTAGGATGAGAGTCACAATAATTATGATCATGTATATTTTAATCACAACGTGAATAAAAAACCCTGGCATTTCCCGTGAAGCCATTTAGGGACAAATAGTTATTTAATTGATATTTGATGTAACGATTCGTCCGGCTGTTAGAAGGCTTTAACAACATTGGAAAAGAAATTTAAATTTTTGAGGGTATAAATTTATATCTTTGAATAAAAGAATTGGTTGCTTAATGATTTAAT
>JACEIK010000394.1:311073-326719 GCA_018107945.1 Datura stramonium | reverse complement strand
CACGTTGCCATCGCGGAGGGGCTCTGCCCCGGCTCCTTCCGCGATGGTTCGACAGGTTTCTCATCCGGTCTTTTCCCGGGCCTTTTTCTAGCATGTGTGGAACTCAAATACTCTTAACCAACATGTGAATAGGCCATCTATGTGATGGGAATTTTTACGAGGTGTAACATCACCCTTGATACTGGGTTTGTCTCATCTCTGATCAACCCAATATCTGTAATCTTGTGTACCACTATCCTCTGGTCAACTGATGGAAACTCCAGCACTTTTGACTCCTGACAGATTCTATCAATCAACATGGGAAGGGAATCATAGTACCGTCATTTATGGCCTGCTCTCTAATCTCTTCAGCATTGTACCATGGGAAATTGATGGTGTATCCCTCCATAATGCTAGCTACCAATTCCACTCTGTCAGGTGTGAGAATATTATCATTGCTGGTTGGTACCAGCCTATGCCGCACCAGTTTCCACCAAACTTTAGCTTGAAAATTGAGTGTGGCCTTCTTTATCTGAGACTCGGTGTGGTGCAACCAATCAACCAGCGAACCACTTGTGGCAATGACCCGAGGTAGCCAAGTGTATTTTATGATGTGCTCCTCACTATTCAGCCTCTTAATCTTGACTTTCTTTAGCTTGAATAGCCTATGGTCGAACTCGGTTGTGTTCATCGGGGCATGAAAGTCTGGCCCATATAGTAGCCTGGAGATGGTCCTCTCAGATATATCAACCGGTGTCTCTCGAACCAACACCTAATTCAAGGCAGGCCTCTTTTTCCAGTCTTGTCCCCCTAAAGCCAGACGTTATAGTGTCGCTGCGTAGGCTGCATAAAATTCTCTAACTAAGTAGGGGTTGTAACTTCCTAATGGCTCAGTCAACCACCCAAACCTGTACTTGTCAAACAAGGATTGCAGCTCTAGAAGATCCTTAAGTCCCGTGGTGACTAGCTTGGGCTCCTCGTAGATGCTCTTCTTTGGATGTCCTTTATCGTTGGGAGCAATATCTCTGTTATGTATAACCCTCATACCTTGAACACACCATCGTCTCACGTTCCTTGGTTGATCATTGGATGTGTTTGAGGTCTCAGTCAATTCATCATTGGAGTCCCCTCGCTGAGCATGTGACTCATCAGCTATCTTTGTGTTTTGCCTAGCTATAGTGCCTGCAGGAGCAGTTGCGATTGTAGCCCTGGCATTCTCATCTATATGGTTGGGCAGATCCCTTTATAGTGGAGTAGGAGCATCAACTAGGGCTGTCGGATTTGTATTTCCCGGAGCCCTAGCCCTGGTTGATCTCCACACCAACTGCTCTTTTGACACTTCATATTCCTCCTCCGAGACACTGGACTCTTCGGAGGAGGACGGCTCATCCCGAAGTCTGAGGTATGACGGTTGACTCCTCTCCGGCACTTGTTTTTTTGTCGTACCTTTCTTTGGTGTAACCCTTGCAGCCATTGTAACTGTGGAAAAGTTGTTAGTATACCAGATGAGATAAAACAAAAGCACTTATAAACTGCTTCTCAGTGGACAAAACGAGTGACTCAACTGTCAACGACTCGTGAGGTCTTTCGTTGTCCTGGACCATGCTTTCTTCATGTTGGACTAGTGTACTTAACGACTTGTCCCAACGAGTCGTTACCAAAAGCAACGAGTCATTAGGTCAGTCGTTAGGTCCACTGATCTCTTGATTTATTTTCCACTCAGGAAAAACTACATAACGAGTCGTTTGGTGAGCTCATGACTCGTGATGTAGCTCGTGCTCAGGAGTTTCAGTTTATTCCTACATTCATCATCATCCACATACTATTGTTCAATTCCACAAACACAAACAATCAATTTCTCATATCAAACCCATTTTAGTTCAATCATGATTTATGTGTTTAATCTACCTACAATTTATTATCAACATGAGCAACGAAACAAGTACAGCATTAATCAGACATTTTCAAATTCATTCAAAGCATGGGTCAACAAAAATCTTATTTAAGTGCAAAGACACTCACTATTAACTGGGAAAAATTACTCATGGGATGCTTTAGCAGAGAGGAGAGTGCGATCGTGTGTGCGTGTGTATGCTGCGAGTGCAATGCGAGGAATTTTCAATGAGGTTGGGAGACGAAGAAGAGGGAAGTTTGAAGTTGTAATGGTGCTTGGTTTAAATTCAATTGAGAATTTGAAGAGTAAGAGAAATCGGGTTTAATATAAGTTAATTTAGATTTACCCTAATTCTGGCATGGGTCGGGTCGAGGAAGTTCTTACGACCTATGTAACAATTCTTTATGTAGTTAGATGAATCATTTGTCCCTTTGTGCAGTGACTGGAGTTCAAAAAACATACCTAGGGCCAAACGAGTCAAGTAACGACTCGTGGTATCACCCAACGAGTCGTGATCATGGAATTGTTGTAGCTTCATGATGTGTCACTTAATGAATCATTCGGTATCCCAATGATTCGTTGAGTGAGTCATTATCACCTTTCTCAATTTAATTCTGCCTTAGATCCAGTAGATACGATGGAGGACCTCACGATTCGTTGACACTGGCAACGACTCATTTGGTCTACTGTTGTCTACACTGTTTTATGCAACTTTGATGATGATCCATTTAACGAGTCGTTTGATGTGGTGACGACTAGTCCTGTGCTTTTTGGCACCAGCAACTCCAGTTCAGATTTTTGGTTTTAACTTCAAATTTCTCATCTTAATCACCTGCACACATCAATACACATAAACATTATATATTTCTTACATTTACAACTTGGGTTGCCTCCCAAGAAGTGCCTGATTTAACATCGCGGCACGACGTGGGTGTTTTGGCTACTCAGACTTCACCAAAACCCCACCAGGGGTTGCCTCCTATGCAGCACCTGATTTAACGTCGCGGCACGATGCAAGTCTCTTAACTACTCAAAATTCATCAAGTAATTCATATCCGTCCTCTAGTGCTGAGACCATGCTGAATTCTTTTCGTTGCTTTATTGTCCGGCAGATGTTAAAGGTGACCTCTTCTTTGCTTAACCTGAATTTTAACCGGCCTGCCTCCACATCTACTAGGGCCCTACCGGTTGCAAGGAATGGTCGCCCCAAAATGATGGGGACCTCATAGTCCACTTTGCAGTACAGAATCACGAAGTCTGCTGGGAATATAAATTTGTCCACCTTGACAAGCACATCAAATAGGATGCCCACCAGCTTTTTAACGGTTCTATCAGCCATTAGTAGCCGCATAGTGGTCGGTGTGGGGCTCCCAAGCCCAATCTTTTGAACACTTCTAGCGGCATCAAATTTATGCTAGCTTCTAGGTCACATAGTGCCCATGCAAACTCGACATCCCCAATGGTGCAAAGTATAGTAAAAGCACCTGGGTCTTCCTTCTTCTGAGCTAGGACGCGTGTAGTTATGGCACCACAGTGGTGCAAATTACTGGCAGGTTTAAAGCTTATAGTCCTTTTCCTGGTGACGAGGTCCTTCATAAATTTAGTATAGTCGGGCATCTGTTCAAGTGCCTCGATTAATGGGATGTTCACTGACAATTGCTTGAGCATAGAAATAAATGTGTGATACTTCCCATCTTCAACCTTTTTCTTTAAACGTTGTGGATAAGGAGGAGGAGATCTAGGGATCAGTGTAAACATTTGTTGTGCCACCTTCTCATGGGAAGCTCCTTGCTCCTTTGCATTACTAGGAGCAGTCTTCACATCTGAATCTCCAACCAAAGTTGGGGTTTTGAAATCTGCTATACTGTCATCATTCATCGAGACGGGTTTTTCCGTCTCCTTAATTACAACCGGCCTAGGAGGATCAACTATCGCCTTCCCGCTCCTAGTAGTGACCGCCATGCAATGACTGTTATTTTTCGGATTTTGCATTGTGTTGCTAGGAAGTGTGCCTTTCTGCCTCTGATTTATTGCAACAGACATCTAGCTCATCTGCTGCGCAATCTGCTTAATGGCCACAGCATGTGACTCCACCTTTTGATTCAAACCAGAAATATCAGTGCGGAGACCCTTAAAGTGGCTATATGTTGTCTCCATCTGCTTAAGTACTTTGGACAACATGTCTTCAACCCTTGAACCGCTAGACTCTGGCTCACGGTTTCTTGGAGGAACATACAGACCGTTTCTACCATTCTTGTACTCCTCATGCTTCTTCCAGTCTCCATTGTCTCTGTACTGGCCTCGGTTGTAATTTTTATCTTTGTAAAAGTTCCAACTTTGATTCCCTTGACCTTGATTCCAAGAGTCTTGGTTGGACCCTTGGGTGTTGTTTTGGAAACCCGCACTTTGATCATTTAAATAGTTAGCTTCCTCCTCCGACTCAGATTCACATCCATCATTTCTCGGGGCCTTGCCCTGAGAACCCACAGCATTAACTTTCTCCGCTCCGGCTCCTATCAGATGCTTAGCAAGCAGCCCTATTGTGGTCTTTATCTCTGTAATATCTTGATCACGCTCTTCATCTTCTCTTCTTTGTTCTACGAACATACCAACCGCATAAGAACCAGCCGAAATCTATGACTCTCTTGTGTGCCATGCGCGGTTGGTTTTGGTGATTCTGTCAAGTAACTCAACAGCTTCTACATAGGTGTGACTCATAAACGTTCCGCCAGAGATGGTATCAACCACCGCCTTGGTGTTAGCATTCAGAGACCTATAGAAGATCTCCAACAATGTATCATCTGGAATCCTGTGATTTGGAACCCATTTGAGCTTCTTGTTGAAACGCAGCCATGTCTCGTGAAGTGCCTCTGAATTCAATTGCCTCAAATTATATATATCATCTTTTAGATGCAACGCTTTGGAAGGTGGGAAGAATCTTTTAAGAAAAGCTCTCTTAAGTTCCCCCTAAGTAGTGATAGAATCATTTGGCAGCCCATCTAACCTCATCGTTGCCTCACTCCCTAATGAAAAGGGAAATAACCTTAGTCTGATCGCATACTGTCTCACTCCCAGTTGTTTGTATGCCTTACAGATGCCCGCAAAATTTGACAAGTGAGTATGGGCATCATTAGTTGCATGACCCGCAAATATTCCCTTCATATTGATCAATTGGATTATAGCACTGGTAATATCAAACTTTTCCCCAGCAAGCAAAGGGGGAGGGACAATAGCACCAATGGCACCGGCTTCGTTTATATCAACCTTCTAGCTCGTTCTACTTCAGCAGCTAGACGTTGCTCTTCAGCAACCCTAGCTAACTTACGATCTCTAGCCCGAGCTTGCTCCTCAGCCAATATTCTTTCTTTGGCTTGGTCCACTGTCGCCTGTTCTTGTATGTTGGCCATTCTTCTTAGGGTCCTTAGTGTCTGCTCAAGTTCGTGATCGATTGGAACCAGGGGATTTTCTTGGCTTCTAGTATTGGCCATGCACGAACCTAAGACCTGTTAAAAACAAAAACAACAGAAGAAAAATAAAAAGGAAATAAGAACCAACAGTAAAGCAAACACAATTAACAAAAGCCTTAGCCGTATTCCCCGGCAGCGGCGCCAAAATTTGATATCGCCCAAATTACACCTCGCAATTGAGATATAAAGCGGTTGATGTCAAATATAGAACCCAACGAAGGTTGAGGTCGATCCCACAAGGAATATGGAAAGAACTTGAGTTAATATGAATAGCTATTACTATCGGGTTACTTATTTCCTAAGGGGGAAAAAATAAACTACTAAATAAGAGTAAAATATACTTAATGCTTAAGTCAAATTTGGTTTGTCCATTAACGACTTGGCTAGTTGTGTTCCCCAAGACTTCATAACCACAAGGCTATTACACTAGTGATCTATTCCGGTGTTTAACATGCAATATCGGTAAGTTAGGTTAACCTAAATGGTTGGTCCCCTATCTAGATGATTATCACCACGCAACTTGGTTCGTATACGGGTGTATTCTTAATTAACCCTTAGCCTTAATATCGGATTAGCTATCCCTGTACAAGTTCAAGCTATTAGATGAGGGTTGATAGCCTTAAATCTTCATTGTTAATCCCTTTTCCAATTCACCACCTCCTTGGTCTGGTAAGTAAGAATAAGGCAAGTTATAACGTTTGCAACCTTCAAGAATCAATTAAAACGAATGGAAAAACAATACATGCATTAAACCCCGTTCAAGAATCACTAAGTGTTTCACCTATGTGTGTTAATTCATCTTGGTTCCCACAACCCTAGTTATGATTTTAGCTACTCATGTTTGAAAAATCACAATCACAAAATATTGAATAAATCATAATTGCAACTTACAAATTATCGTAGAAGAAAACCAAGTAAAATGAATAAAACTCCAAACTAGATGAATAAGTTCCAATGTTGCTTTTGATCCTCAATTTCAAGTACAAAATTATAAACCTTGTTTCTTGAACCAAGAATAATAGTACAACACCAAAATCTATGTGAAAAGTAGTAATAATAAATTGTACGTCGAAAATAAACCTAAACAATGTATTTATAGTTCCTAAGAAACCTTTGCCTATTTAAAACTAGAAATCAGGTCATCAGTGGTCACGGGCTAGGTAACAACTCCTTATGACCTCTGACGAGTTGTGATCAATGAATCTCAAGCATCCTCATTGTTAAACCCAGTCGTGGAAACGGGTCACCTAATGACTCATCGTGACTGGGCACGAGTCGTTAGGCCCCTCTTGGTCTACATTCTTCAAATCTCCAGTGTATCCTACGATTGGTTCCAGTGATCTCCCAATGAGTCGTTTAGTCAGCTAACGACTTGTGACGTCGTCCTTTATCTCCACTAGCTATTTCTTTAAAAATCTTCTTCCAGTCTTCACAACTCGTTACCAGATGTAACGAGTCGTGCCTTAAATCCGCTAAGTACATTGTTCCTTCAACTTCAAAACTCGATATCTTCCCATGAACTCAGCAATGATTCGTGTTAAGTGCCAACGACTCGTGAAGTGCCTAGCAGCCTCCTATTCAATTGTTTTCAGCATTAATTTTCCTGTTTCACTTCCAAACCTATTTCCTGCAACATTAAGCACAAAACGCATCATACCTACATAAACATACCCTAAATGTGCATATTTTCTTGGTTTTAAGCGTTGAAAGTTTCGTAAAATCACGGCACATCACGCTCCTAGGCCAATTTCATTTATATGACCTCCCTGTCCTTTGATATGAAAAACTAGGGTCATAGCCATTACCTTGTGGATATGCCCTACTACCCTTAGCATACTGTGGTGGAATCAGCCTCTTTCTGACCGATGTTTTGCTATTGTTGGGGGTTTATCACTGATGGACTTTCTCACACGCACTTGAGTGCTACTAGAAATCTGGTCTGCCCTCCTGGTTTACTACCGCAAGGATTTAGGTAACTTTGTAAATACTAGGGGTTTTAATCACTTTCTAACCTCTCTCGAATTCAACAATTCTCTCCCTCCTTTACTCTTTATTCCGGGCAACATGGCAGTGCTACCCATGAATTCTGTTGTACTGAAAGAATAAGTTGGAAGGTGGGAAGTAACCCTATCATTCTATCCCAGGGTTAGAGCATGAATTTCAACAACTTTAAAGGCTGGGGGTGCAAACCTTGCACGATCCTTTATATGTTTCAGGTGGTCCAACCTTAACTCTTTCTCCTGTCTAATTCTACATATCAAGTAGGTAAGCCAACTCATATGTATACTATTCTGAGGTACTACTTTGGAACTGAAGAAGAAATTGGGAATGACGTTGACATATCTGTTTCCTTTAGGAAGTTCCCTGTGCCTCAGGAGGAGGATGGAGAAATGCAAAAGGTGTTTGCTTCCGTACTTAGACTAACCGTTTCCCAAGTGTGGTACTTCACTGGTACCTCCTCCTGCTACTGTAGTCATCTTGCAATTGGCTGGAGTCTGTCTTATATTGAACGTTATTCTAGATAGACATAACAATGAAAGCTTAGGGGCTCAACCCTACATAACTCTGCTCTATAGCACGATCTGAGAAGAAGGAGGGGTAACCATACTATCATGCCTCATAGCCTCCTGCTTATAGAATGTGGTGCACAACACATTTATAAATAGGACTCTACTAGAGACGGCTTGCAGACTCCCTAGGATACAAACTGCTCTGATATCAAGTTTGTCACGCCCCACCTTGGGATGCTTGACGGGCACCTAGTGCCACATTGGGGTCTGACTGACCTGGCTGGCATATGCACGTCTGGTGCCTGCCTAAGACTCAATTCAAGAAAACAATGAGCTATATCTCGGTTGTAAACACAACCTCCGGCCGACAAGGTCGTATAGCCAACTATAAATAAAAACAGCAAACCAACAACAGGCAATAAGAGGGATCCTATGCGGGCCGACAAGACCATTATGATGTCTAGTTATAACATAAATAAAGACAAGCTGCTTTCAAAGGCCCCACACGGCCAACATACAACTAATTAACTGACAACTGTAGTCTGCAAGCCTCTAAGAATTCCAAATAATGGTAGGGACAGGGCCCCGGCCTACCCAAAATTCTATACAGCTTAAATACTAAAATCTCTACAACCTGGAAACTTCGAATGAAAGGAGCTGGCCCAACTACGGATTTTGAACAGCTGCTACTAGAGACCCTGAACTTTAACAGCTGCTACTGGAGACCCTGAACTCTGTCTGTCTAAACCTGCAGGAAAGTAATGGAACGCCCCATATTGGACGTCAGTACAATATGTACTGAATATGTAAGGCAGTCATAAAAGCTGGAAATTGTTCAAAACTAAAAGTAAGTAGAAAAGAGAGGCAAAAGACTTAACATGTAAGCTGGCTTATTCATAATCTGCATCTAACAAAACACTACATGTACATGAGCTCGACTACACAATCATATATTCATAAGCTATAGCTAGCAGACAAAGATGCAAACAAGAACCTAGACTTGCCCCCATAAGCCTTAAAGGTATAATCAACACAAACTAACCCGCTCGGGCCCCCATAAGCCCTGACGAGCACACTTCAATCTATATACCCCTAACTAGGTTTTTATGACTCTACTGGTGCTATAGCCAACCTACCAGTCCCCTAGGTCTGTAACTGAGCCCACTCGGCTCCTGATTTGTAGTTGTGTCTGAGTCTAGTGGACTCCTGATATCTGCACCCCGGGAACCAGGCTCGACGGGGGTGTGGTGCCGATATGACATAACATAGTCCAACCATGGAATGGACTGTATGAGGAACTCAAACCCCATCTTCGTCACTCGCGGATGGCATACCGCTCCTTGGAGAAACGTCATCTCACCCCTGGCGTGCGTTGACACAACTAGTAACCCTGGGGTGGTTATGGAAGGCTCCTAAGTGAGGGAAACCCCAACCAAGGTGTTGTGCTAAAAATTCCAACCTAGCCACTCAAAATGCGTATCTGGCCTTCTGGGCCTAATGCTACCACTACTCGCCCCCTAGGATAGTCTATAAGGCTTCTAGCAGGCACACCGTGCGCCTGTATCTGATCAGAGGATCCTGGTAGTGATCATGATCTCTGATGGTCTAGCTTGGATAAGGCAAGATCTGGAATGGCCTAACATAAGTCTGAATGTCCTGCCCCGACAGCTATAACTCATAAACAACGGTGGGGTTGCGGATGACTAATTACTTAGTTCCTCTGCTTAGATTGACTATAGGGTTGTAGGGCTGTTACTGACCAAGCATGCTTTTGAGCAGTCATCCCCTAATTCTCCATAGACAGCTTATCGACATTCTTAGCCTGTGGGTAGTACTGTACTAACATGATGCTAGTCCTTAAACCTCATCTTGGTCTACCCAGATCATATATGACTTTTCTGGGTGATTCCTAACCCTTAAGACAAGTTTATATAGACTTATCCACTCATGGCAATTTGTACCTGGGTATCCTATAAGAACCGGCTGGGGTGCTGGCCCTGCCTCTAACTGCTAATAAGGTCCCCTTCCTTAGGGTACCCACGGGTCTATTTGACTTGGACGACTAGGCTGGCTTCCTCGGCGACCTGTAAGATGAATGTTAAGTCAACTAAGACTGACAATCACTGGTAGTTTCTAACTAAATGGCAGGTTATCAGTCAGTTCACTAGACAACCCTAGGCTGCTGACTCTAAAGTATGGCCTTCCTATCTGAATTGCTGGCCCTAGGGCGTAAAGGTACGTCAATGGCCTCTAAGCGTGCTTTTCTGGCCACACAGGCGCCAAACTGGTAGTTATATCACCTAGTTATGCCTATGCTGTTCAACTTACTAACTCAGGCCGATAACTATTCACGAGCTTCTAAGGTCTGGGCTTGGTAATTAAACATACAATTCTACTAATACAATGAATTGGAGGATAGAAGAGTTTCTACGATGCTCCTAGCGCGTATCACACTTAACATGTTCTTTTCCGACAAGGGATGATGTGGTATAATCTATGTACGTGTTCTAGTGGGTAACCACAACATACATACATTCATAGTCTATAGAAACAGCTGACCACAACAATTCTAATCACCATCTACTGATAGCAGCTAGTTGTAACACATATATGTATTGACTCATTATCTACTAGCATCAGCTAATTACTTTATGCCGAATCATGGTCTTTCTTCAGAGGCATAAGTCTTATCGCTATATGACAAGAATAACTTGCCGAAGGGATAATCCTTACATACCTCGACTGTTGTTTCCCCAGATAACCGATGAGTTTCAACTTGGATTCGTCAGCTCTTTTCCGCTGTAACCGTTATACTGGGAGGAAGAGACGAATTTCAATACCGAATTCGACTTGAAATGATAACTTTTAATACTAATAGAAATTATAATTCAACTACATAAAATACGGCCAAAAACCTATAATTTTCCGAGGGTTCAGAAGGGAGAAATGCTTACTTGAAGCCTGTGATCGCTTGGGAATCAATTTGGAGCAATTCTGACAACTTTTGCTTTGCGGGATTATGATTTGCCAGCCGAATTTTGAGAAAATAACTCCGTAGTAATGCTCCATGTAGTCTTAGAAGTCAATACCCTAAGTTAATTTGAATTTAGACGGCGTTTAATAGCGCAATCGGATGAAAAACGATTGATTCCCTCGCCTCCTACTCTCTCTACCGAAAATGTACATGGAAAATGATTTTTAATTAAAGAGAAGACTTATATATAGGCTAGGGGGGCAGGGGGGCATCCCGCGCCACCCAAGGCACCAAAACCAGCCCCGCATCTTGCCCCTCATAGCGCCAGTGTGCTAGCGCGTCGCGCTGGTCGGTAACCTACCGGTTGGCGCGTCGCTCTGGCCCTTCGCGGCCTAGCCTCACCCGATCCTTCTTCCAAGGCCTCCCTACATGCATCGTACTTTCTTTATTCATCACAAACCGACACGTACACTTACTAATCGTTAACTTTTACGGGGTGTTACACTCAACAATCCAATTTAATTCGCTAACTCATACTACACCAAGTTCATGAATTTTTCTTTTTTTCAACACTCGTCTAGATTTTAGTTTTTAATCAAGAATGCACTATCTAGGCTATCCCTTTCACTTTCTTTCTCCAATTCACAATCAAGTAATTCATGTAATGGAGTAACAATATTCAATTCAATCAACCAACAATAAATAATTTACTACTATTCAACATGAATTAATCAAGAATTTCACCAACTCAAGCAATTATCACATTCAAGAATTCAAAGCTTCATGTACTTTCTCTTTACAATTAATGCACCTACCCACCAATTTTCAAAAATTCAATTCACCTACCTTATCATCCCCACAAGTTCAAATCACCATATTCAACCAAGAATCAAGCTACCTAACAAATATAACATACAATCATGGAAGAATTTAAGACTTTAAGCTCATAAAACCCAAAACATGAAATTCAAGTGTTTCACCAACAATGGGGATTTAGGGTTCTAAATCCTGGGGGAAAAGGGTGTGGGAGAATGCTTGCATCATTACTCGAACAAGAGAAAAGATATATACTTACTTGAGTTAAAGATGAGAGCTTTACCAACTTGTTGGAGAAGACAACAATGGAGGGGAGAGGGAATGGGGAGCTATGACTTTAAGGGAGAAAGAGAGAATTTTTTTGTTTATTTTTGTTTTTCAACTTTTTGAGGGAAAAGAATGAATGAGACTTTAAATAAAAGGTGGGGCGTGGTCTTTTATGTAATTTTAAGGTCTTTTGAGTCAATATTGACTCAAATTGACAACCAATTTTCATCCAGATAACCTCTGACGCACCGCCTCTTCTATCTCACCACAGACTTAGAAAAAAAATTATTATGGAGATAGGAGCTAGCGCGGCACACACCCTATAGCCTCACCTGAAAAATTTTTCTTCTTCTAGGATTTAACTCCTGGTGTTTCATGCCAGGCGTCTCACCCCAGACTTACACTTTTTAGCTCAATGTCCCAGCTTGTTCTTGTCTCTTACACCCTGTTCATCTCTACAAAATAAATAAAAACATAAAAAATGCTAAGAAGGATGGGTTGTCTCCCATCAAGCGTCTTATTTAACGTCGTTGCATGACATTCATGGGTTGCCTCCCATGCAGCGCTTGATTTAACATCGTGGCACGACTATGGTCCTCATCACTCCTTCATTCGGGTGGACTTGTGACTATACCAAGGATCTACTAAACTTTCATGCAGCACTTGTTGCTCCACTAACTGATTACAACCTCCAGGTTCTCCCGCCAGCTTCACCTTGAAGTCCTCATATGAGGTGGCATTCGTGCTACTCTGAACACTTCAAACACTCTTCTTGACCATTTACTCTCATAGACATCTTGCCCGACTGAACATGTATGATTGAGTCAGCAGTGGCTAAAAATCCTCTACCTAGAATGAGGGAAACTACTGCATTTGCCTCATAGTCTAAGATTATAAAGTCCAGTGGCAGGATGAAAGGTCTCATCTTAATCAAGACATCTTTAATGATTCCCTCAGGATAAGCTAGAGATCGATCCGCAAGCTGCAACGTCACTATGTTAGGATGTGGTTCACCTAATCCCAGTGTTCTGAATAAGGATGCAGGCATTAAATTGATGCTCGCACCAAAATTACATAAGGCTAAACCAACTTCCTTACTTCCAATTGTTACAGGAATAGTGAAACTTCCAGAATCCTTTAATCTTTTAGGAATTTTGTTCTTGATTCGGGAACTGCACTCTTCTGTAAGAGCCATAATTTCAAACTCTATATGCCTCCTTTTATTGGCCACGATATCCCTGAGATACTTAGCATACTTCGGAACTTCCTGCAAAAGCGCCACCAATGGAATATTCACATGAAACTGCTTCAACAACTCAAGAAACTTACTACAGGTTGTGTCCTCTATCTTTTTCTTCAACCTTTGAGGAAATGGGGGAGGTGGTCTAGCTACTGCAATTTTCGGTTGTGGGTTTCTAGACTTCCCTACCTCAGCCTTGGATTTTACGGCCTGTTCCTCGTCAACTTTTTATTTTCTAGGGACAACCTCACCCAGCTCCTTACCACTGCGCAAGAAAATAACATTTACATTTTCCTTAGGGTTCTTCTCGGTATTATTCGGGAGTGACCCCTGTGGTCTGTTGTTCTACTTAGGGCCAATTGCCCCATTTCCTTTCAAGCTCATGGATGGATTTTTGCATTTCATTTACCACTTGCATCTGTTGCACCATTCATTGCTCCATTGTCTTCTTAAGAGAACTGTTCTGCTACTGGCCCTATGGCCTTTGATAAGTGTTATGGGGCCTTTGGAAGTTTTGATTCCCTCCCTATGGGGGATTTTCTCCATTCCGGTACCCCTGATTATAGTCATTACCTGCAAAACCTCCACCATGACCTTGTTGTCCCATAAAATATACAGACTCATGATTAAGAGGACAACCTGAATATGCGTGGCCTTCTCTACACGCCTCACATGATGGTGGTGGGATTTTTACCTATTGTACCTGTTGCACTTGGCCTCCTACTAGTGTGGTCACCAACTTACTGATCATATTCACCAAATGGCTAATTTCTGCCCTGATTGCCGCTACACCATCCACCTAAAGCTTTCCTGGCACCTTTGCTGCTACAAATCCTCTGCCTGAATCCTGATAATCCTGACTCCTCGCAGACATGAGGTTCAAGAGAGCCTCAATTTCTTCATAACTTTTGGACAGAATTTGTCCTTATGTAGTAGCATCAAGGAGTATCTTAGATTCGGGATTCAGACTGTCAATGAAGTTGTGCCCAATTATCTCCTTAGGTTGCATTTGGTGTGGACAATCCCTCAAGTAACCCTTGTAACGTTCCCACACTTAAGCTACTATTTCTCCATCTCTCTGTACGAATCCGGAGATCTTTCCTCTTAGTTCCTTAGTTCTTCTTGAAGAGAAAAACCGGTTGATGAACTTGTTGGAGAGGATCTCCCAAGTGGTGATGGATCCTGCAGGCTCATTTTAAAGACACTCCTTGGCCTCTCTGATTAGTGAGAACGGAAACAGAGTTAACTTGACATATTCATCTGACACGTTCTGGTAGTGGAAGTTTTCACTCAACTCTACAAACGTCATCAGATGCCTGTGGGGATCCTCGCGCGGCTGGCCCTGAAATTGGAAAGTGTTCTGGACCAACCGCATAGACCCTTCTTTCAGCTAAAATCTCCTAGTGATGGCCGGTTTAACAATTTCTTTAGAAGAGTTTTCCACATTCAGCCTAGCAAACTGCATCACTGGAACTCTCACATTCTCTTCATCTGTTGCTTGCCTGATGTCTTCCATAGCTAGCCTTAGAAAGGTTCTCTCTATTTAAAGATCAAGAGAAGCTAAGGTTGGTGCTTGACTTCTCGTGCTTGGCATACACTGAGACAAACACCCCTATGAACTTCAACAAAAACAAGAAACAAATGTAAAATACAGACTAAAAAAATAAAATTCTAACACGCAAACGATTAAATAATTTTCAAGGCCCTAGCAATGGCGCCAAAAACTTCAGGTCGCCAAGCGCACGTGGTCATCAAGTAATATAGAATTGTTAAGTACAGAAATTGTACCCACAGGTACTTGTAAATTTAATCGTTATAAGGTTGTACTTTGATTTGACTAATCTACGAAACAAGTAAAATGAAGATTGGTTTGAAAAATTAAACTACTAAAACTCCAAATGTAAAAATTAACTAAAACAAATGAAAGTTTGATTGTATTTCGATAATGATGATAGACTAGGGCAATGGCACTTGGTTGGTTTCAGGTTGAGTTTTACAGACGTAATTAAACTAGCATGATTCTTCCTACGGTTGTTAGTTGCAAGTTACTATCCAATTTGTTGCCACTATCGCTAGCATCCAAAAATTATTTCATGAATCATAATGCCTATATCCCTATAGTCGTAGGAGAACAATGAAACGATGATTATGCCTACGTGTATTCAACTAAATGGGGTTGAAGGTTATATCTCTATCCTCAACAACAACTTCTATCCAATTACTAATGGGTTCAAGGGTCTGTGACTTCCCGTTTTGTAGTTATCTTTAACTCTTTCGATTCCCTTTCCCAAGTTCAATCGAAAGCCAACAGATTACTTATAAGGTGATCAAGCTCATAAATAATAAATTAAAACAAAATAAATACAAACAACCATAGAATAAGAATCAAAACTAAGTTAATTTAGTCTGTCAAACAATCAACCATTCACCATGGCCACAACCCTAGAATATGAGTTTAGCCACTCATAGACAAGCGGAAAAATAAATACTTAGTCATCA
>JACEIK010000394.1:234646-254710 GCA_018107945.1 Datura stramonium | reverse complement strand
GTTGAAGAGGTGATTCAAGGCTAGTATTAAAGGTTTCCATCCAATTTCCTCTTGGGTAATCAAAGATTTGGTGGAATCAATCCCTTCCAGGTATGTAGGGATTATGAGTGGGTGTTTCCTTCCTCACCCATGCCCAATCTCTCTCTAACTATGAGAAATTCCTTTGATCAAGTTATGGGGTTTCTACCCAAATGCATAATTCTTCAATTTCTATACATGAGTACGATTTGATTATGTTTCTAATGATGAATTGTGAAGCTTGGGAAGATTTTTAAATTTGTTTTCAATCGAAACTGTATTTTCTAATTTGTGAAATTAAATGCCCATGGATGAGAAGTTCATGAAAGAAGAGAATGATGTTTTATGTATGATGATGATGAGATTTGATGATGAAAAGCATGTTACTAAAGCTACCCATGACTATGATATTGTTTTCAAAATGAATTGAGTAGATCCAAGCATGATAAAGTTTTGGGCAAAGCTCGTATACCAAGTATGATGATGTGGTATCTCTAAAGTGAGCTTACCACATGGTTTTGGAGTAGATGCTCCCACTTAAATTTGTGCCTGTGGTATATTTTAAAATAAATCTTCTCATATGCATGAATTCATAATTGTGATGTATGTTATTATTGAGCTTCATTTTCATACGATGTCGGTTCTATGCATGATTTCATTATAGAGCTTTATCAAATGACAATGTTGAGCTTCGTTTTCATACAATATTGAGTTTATGCATGATATCATTGTTGAGATTAGTCAATAGACGATGTTGAGCTTCGGTATATACAATGTAGAGCATTGCATGTTTTGGGAGAAGAGTCTAGCACCGATCGGGCTAAGGGTCGATCACCCTATGCCCCAGTACTACGCGCCAACGTAGGTTGATACTATTATATTATCGGGACCTCCCTTTTGATCTATCCCTGGCCCTATTGGCCCTTGAGCTTGATATCGATATCATGGTAGAGTCCTTAGCCCTGGCAAGGTTTTGAACGGCTCTACCCACTTGAGTGTAATAGTCGGGACCACGTAAGCTCTATCCTGGTATGTCGGTTAACTGACGAGTCTCCCATTGTCTATATGATTCAGATTTTCATATTCATTACTCATGGTTATTATTTTACACATGCATGTTCTAAAAGCAAAGTTTGACTTATTGTTTAGCTTTTCTTATAAATGTCATTCTTCAGCTTGAGTCATTCGAGTCAGTTATGATGTTATGAAGCTATGTATGGTCATATCATGATGAGATTACAATTTCAGAATCAATGCACATAGTCCTTCCTCTCAGACTTGAAAGCTTATGATATGTTATGAAATGTTTTAAATGATTTACTTTAGTTGAGTGGTTTTACATACCTTGCATACTCGGTATATTCCATGTATTGACCGCATACTTTCTATGTTGTATTGTTTCATGATACAGGACCCAGCTCCCAGGCTCAGCGAAGAATGAACGGAAGGAGGAATGGAGGTGGTGAAGGCCACGAGGATGGAAATAGTTATGGGCATCAGCTAGCCCCACCAGTCCAGGAGCCTTAGGCACCAGAGCCAGCCGCCCATGCTGAGTTCCGGGCCGCTATTCAAATGCTTGTGTAGTCCTTGACCGCTCAGGTCAATCAGCTGACCATTGCGCGTGTTCCGAAAAATGGAAATGCAACGACGACCAGAGTTAGATACTTCTTGAGGATGAACCCGTTGGAGTTCCTGGGGTCCAAGAATGATGAGGACCCACATGATTTCATTGATGAGATTGTCAAGATCACCCAAGTCATGGGCATGAGTAGTGTTGAGTGCGCAGAGTTGGCCTCCTACTAGTTGAAAGGGGTTGTGCATATCTGGTTTCGCCAGTGGAGGGATAATAGGGTGGCAGGAGCAGGTCCGGTCACTTGGGAAGAGTTCCAGGTTTCATTTTTAGATCGGTTCTTCCCTAGGGAGATGAGGGAGTTGAAGGCAGCTAAATTTGTGAATTTGAAATAAGGGAGAATGATTATTCAAGAGCATGCCCTTGAGTTCACTCGCCTATCGAAATATGCCCCGGAGTTGGTAGCTGATTAGAGAATGTGAGTGAGTAGATTCATCCATAGAGTTGCAGGTTATTTGGACAAGGACTGCAGAACAGCTATGCTACACCGGGATATGGACTTTCCTCAGATAATGTTGTACGCCCAACAAAAGGAGGCGGCACATTCGAGAGAGAGGGAGACCAAGAGGGCCATGACTGTGGACCACATATTCTCTCAGCAGAGGTCCGGTGGTGGGTACCGACAACAGACTCACCATAGATCATAAGCCCCAGCATCTTCAACATTGAGTGTGCCATCCAGTCCCAAACGTGATCAGAAAGGGCAAGCATCAGGCTCTAGGGGTAATAGTAGCAGGCCCGCAGATTCTAGCATCCTAGTTTGTCGCAGGTGAGGTCGAGGGCACACGGTCCAGTATTTGGCAGGTTCAAGAGCTTGTTTTGGATGTGGGAAGTTCAAACACATGCTTAAAGATTGTCCAGCTTCGAAACAGGATTAGGTTGGGGGCCGAGGCCCAGCTTCTAGCTCAGCAGCCCTTCTCGCACGCTCAGCACAACAGAGGGCATCTACTAGCATAGCTGGCAGTCAGCGCCAGAATAGATTCTATGTTTTAGCAACCCGATAGGAGCAGGAGGCCTCCCCATATGTGCTCACTCGTATGTTGAGAGCTTTCCATGTTGATGTATATTCTTTTTTACATCTGGGGGCAACTCTATCTTTTCTAACACCTTATGTGGCCAGTAGCTTCGGATTCAGTCCCGATGTTCTTTCAGAACACTTCTCCATTTCCCCCATAGTAGGTGACTCAGTTATAGCTAGACGGGTGTATAGAGATTTCCCAGTCTCAGTTCTTCATAAGGTCACCTCAGCAGATTTTATAGAGTTAGCCATGACCGATTTTGATGTTATTCTCGGCATGGATTGGCTATTTGCATGCTATGCTTTGTAGAACCCGGTCAGTAGAGTTCAGAATTATGGGTGAGCCAGTCTTAGAGTGGAAGGGTAGTTCAGTTGTTCTTGTAGGTCGATTCGTTTTCTACCTTAAGGCCAGGAAGATGATTTATAAGGGTTGCATGTACAATCTAGTTAGGGTTAAGGACGTGGAGTCCGAGACCCCGACCATCCAGTTTGTACCAGTCGTATGTGAGTATCCAGAGGTCTTTCCTGATGATTTGCCAGGTGTCACTCCCGGGCGGGAGATTAATTTCAGTATAGATCTTCTTCCCAACACGCAGCCTATATCTATTCCCTCGTATAGAATTGCTCCAGCTAAGATAAAAGAGTTAAAAGAGCAAATGAAGGAATTGTTAGATAAGGGTTTCATTAGACCTAGCAAGTCTCCATGGGATGCACCGATTCTCTTTTTCCAAAAGAAGGATGGTTCCCTTCGCATGTGTATTGATTATCGGCAGTTGAATAAGGTCACCGTCAAGAATGGGTACCCCTTACCCAGGATTGATGACTTGTTTGACCAGCTCCAGGGTGCCAGATGTTTCTCAAAGATTGATCTCAGATCAGGGTATCATCAGCTCAGGGTTCGGGAGTGTGATATCCCGAAGACAGTCTTCAGAACACGGTATGGCCATTAAGAGTTTGTAGTTATGTCTTTTGGATTAACAAATGCTCCTACAACTTTTATGGGTCTAATGAACAGGGTGTTCAAGGTATATTTGGGCATGTTCGTGATTGTGTTCATTGATGACATCCTTATATACTCTCGGAGCGAGGGAGCAAGCCACTCACTTGAGAGTAGTGCTTCAGACCCTCAAGGATCGTCAGTTGTATTCAAAGTTCAGCAAGTATGAGTTTTGGCTAGACTCTGTGGCGTTTCTAGGCCATGTGGTATCAAGTGAGGGAATAAAAGTAGTTTCTCAAAAAATCAAGGTGGTGAAGAATTGATCCAGACCGGTGAACCCATCAGATATCAGGAGCTTTTTGGGTTTACCGGGTTACTATTGAAGATTTGTTGAGGGCTTTTCATCTATTGCAGCACCTTTGACCAAGTTGACCCAAAAAAAGGTGAAGTTTCAATGGTTGGTGGCTTGTGAGAAAATCTTCCAAGAGTTGCAGACTCGACTCACTTCAGCATAAGTATTGACCCTACCCGAGGGTACCGATGGTTTTATGGTGTATTGCGATGCTTCGAGAATCGGTCTTGAGTGTGTGCTGATGCAACATGGGAAAGTGATAGCATATGCCTTAAGACAATTGAAGGTCCATGAGACGAATTACCTGACCCATGATCTTTAATTGGCCACGATGGTGTTTGCATTAAAGATATGGAAGCATTACTTGTATGGGGTCCATATGGATGTATTCACGGATCACAAGAGCTTGCAATATGTTTTCACACAGAAATATCTCAATCTTCGGCAAAGGAGGTGGTTGGAGCTACTAAAGGACTGCGACAAGAGTGTTCTTTACCATCTGGGTAAGGCTAATGAGGTAGCGGACGCACTTAGTAGGCTCTCTATGGAGAGTGTGTTCCACGTGGAGGAAGGAAAGAAGGAGTTGGCAAAAGATGTCCATCGACTTGCAAGGTTGGGAGTTAGGTTGGTCGACTCAACCGATGGTGGAGTGATGATGTAGAATGGATTAGATCGTCCTTGCTGGTTTATATTAAATCTAAGAAGGATGAGGACCCGATTTTGAGGAAATTGAAGGAATTTGTGTGGAGTCAAAGGGTGGAGGTTTTCTCCCAAGGGGGAGATAGTGTCCTTCTATACCAGGGTCGTCTGTGTGTTCCATACATTGATGATTTGAGGGGCCGGATATTGCATGAGGCACATGGTACTAGATATTCTATCCATTTGGGATCCATGAAGATGTATCGAGACTTACGAGAGATCTATTGGTTGGATGGCATGAAGAAGGATATTACAGAGTTTATAGCCAAATGTCCAAACTGCCAACAAGTAAAGGTTGAACATCAAAGGCCGCGAGGAGTACTTCAAGATATTAGCATTTCTACTTGGAAGTGGGAGGAGATCAACATGGATTCCATAACAGGATTACCTCGTACTCGCCGACAGTATGACTCCATTTGGGTGGTCGTCGAAAGGTTGACCAAGGCGGCTCATTTCCTACTGGTGAAAATCACAGATTAAGCGGATGATTCTGCCAAATTGTATATTTTGGAGTTTTTTCGACTGCATGGGGTTTCCTTATCTATTTTTTCACACTGAGGTACTCAATTTACCTCCCAGTTCTGGCGGTCTTTCCAGAAGGGGCTTGGGACTCAGATTAAGCTCAGTACAGCCTTTCATCCGCAAACAAATGGTCAGGAAGAGCGAACAATCCAGACTCTCGAGGATATGTTTAGAGCATGTGTGATGTGTTTCAAAGGTAATTGGGATGATCACTTACCCTTGATCGAGTTTTCTTATTACAACAGTTATCACTCTAGCATCCAAACGGCACCGTTCGAGGCCCTTTATTGGCGGAGATGTAGATCGCCTATTGGATGGTTTGAGGTTTGTGAGGTAGCTATAATAGGGCCTAATTCGGTTCATTAGGCTATGGTAAAGGTTCAATTGATAAGGGACAGGCTAAAAACTGCTCTGAGTCGTCAAAAGTCATATGCGGATGTGAGAAGAAGAGATTTGGAGTTTGAGGTAGACGATTGGGTATTTCTAAAGGTATCTCCCATGAAGGGAGTCATGCGGTTTGGAAAGAAAGGAAAACTCATTCCCCGCTATGTTGGTCCCTACCATATTATGAGAAGAGTTGGTAAGATAGCGTATGAGTTAGACCTGCCCTCAGAGTTATCTTCTGTACATCCCGTGTTTCGTGTGTCTCTTTTGAAGAAATGTTTGGGAGATCCAGCCCTAGTAGTTTTGGTGGACAACGTTTGTGTAAAGGACAGCCTCAGCTATGAAGAAGTTCCTGTCGAAATATTGGACCGTCAAGTTCGGAGACTAAGGAATAAAGAAGTAGCTTCAGTTAAAGTCTTATGGAGAAATCAGCATGTTGAAGGAGCTACGTGGAAAGACGAAGTGGATATGATGGCTAAATACCGGCACTTGTTCCCTACCGGCTCAGTTCCGTCTTGAGGTATCGGTTTTTCCCTAATTCTCTAAATCAGTATTCATGTTCAGTTCATGTGCGCAAGTTTGTTTTAGGTTATGATAGATGTATGTGATGTTTGAATTCATATCAGTTATGTAGCTCTTTCTGAAGGAAGTCATTCCGTCAGTTTTTGGTTTAAATGATCAGTGTTTGCATATGATGATTGCATGTTTCTATGGTTTCTGTGTGTTTCTAACATTCGAGGACGAATGTTCCCAAGGGGGAGATATTGTTATTCCCCGAGAACCCAAGGATCAGACCCGGGAGTCAAACGGTGAAAAACTGAAATTTCGCATCAGGTCACAGAACGAAAAGTGAGGAGGCTCGTGAGGAGTGACCACGAGTCGTGAAGTGACTCGTGGTCCAGCAGGGTTGGTTGGGTTGGTTGAGAAGACCACGGGCATGACCACGAGTCGTGGTCAGGCCTCACGACTCGTGAGGTCTCCTGTGGCCTAGACTTGTTGTTGGCAAGGAGGCATTGGACAGTAGAAGCCACGGATGGTGACCATGAGTCGTGGTGTCTTCCGTGAGGTCCCCTGGTTGTTTTGAGCAGTGAACCAGACAACTCATGGCCATGAGTCGTGGCCTATGAGCACAAGTCGTCCAGTCCCTCGTGGGGGCTGGCCGTCAGCCAAATTCTGTGATTTTAGTATGGGCTTTTCCGTAATTCCTAAGTCCTAGGGGCCTATACTACGTTGTTTAAGGCTCGTTTCAGTGGGATTTTCCATAATTCCTAAGTCCTAGGGTCCTATAATTTAGATGTATGTTATTATTAAGCTTTGTTTTCATACGATGTTGATTCTATGCATGATTTCATTATTGAGCTTTGTCAAATGACAATGTTGAGCCTCGTTTTCATACGATGTTGAGTTTATGCATGATATCATTGTTGAGATTTGTTATATGCGATGTAGAGCATTGCATTTTTTGGTAGAAGAGTCTAGCACCCAGTGGGATAAGGGTCGATCACTCTATGCAACTATGCGCCAACGTAGGTTGATACAATTATATTATCGGGACCTCCCTTGTGAGTTATCTCTGGCCCTATTTTCCCTTGAGCTTGATATCGATATCATGGTAGCGTCCTTAGCCCTGGCATGATTTTGGACGGCTCTTCCCACTTGAGTTTAATAGTTGGGACCATGTAAGCTCTATCGTGGTATGTCGGTTAAGTGACGAGTCTCCCATTTTCTATATGATTCAGATTTGCATATTCATTACTCATGGTTATTATTTTACACATGCATGTTCTAAAAGCAAGGTTTGACTTATTGTTCAACTTTTCTTATAAATGTCATGCCTCAACTTGAGTCATTCGAGTCAGTTATGATGTTATGAAGCTATGTAAGGTCATATCATGATGATATTACGATTTCAGAATCAATGCATGTAGTCCTTCCTCTCAGACTTTAAAGCTTATGATATGTTATGAAATGTTTTAAATGATTTACTTTACTTGAGCGGTTTTACTTACCTTGTATACTCGGTACATTCCACGTACTAACCGCATACTTTCTATGATGTATCATTTTATGATACAGTACCCAACTCCCAGGCTCAGCCCCACTCGTAGTCGGTTGTCAGAGTTAGCTCCTACTTGATTGGTGAGTCCTCATCCTTCCAGGGCTTGGCTTTCAGTTTCAGTATTGTTGAGTTAGTTGGGATCTTGTCCTATCAACTCGTCCATATTAGAGGCTTTTCAGACTTATGTACATGTTAGCTTCGGATGCTTATCTTGATGTGATGTTGAGTTGGACTTCCGCTGAGATTATATTGGTAATTTCTTCCGTTTACCGAATGAGTTAAAGGTATTCTTATGCCATGGGTCAACTTGGGGTCTCTCGGGGTCCCTTGTCCCGTGTCTACGATCCAGGCCTCCATTTGGGTCGTGACCGTGACAACAATCAAACAAAATGATGTCAGATCTGCTAAAAATGCCCTAGATGTTGTATTTATAGGTGATCCATCAAATGACGCTTTTTTCCTCAAGTAAATTGCTTCAAAATCAGCAAAATCTGTCCAAAAACGTTTCTGGCTCGTCGCCCCCTCCATAGCCCCAAGTTTGGGTCAATTTTCCTCTGAAGTATAGCTCCGAGCGCCCCACTCCAGCCATAGCACCAAGGTGTTAGCCAAATTTCTGTACTTCTAAACACCTCTGGCGCCCCACTCCATCCGTAGCTCCAGAGTGTTAGTCAAATTTCTCAGCTTTAGGACCCTCCTGGCGCCCCACTCCGTCCACAGCACCAAAATGATGGAAAAATTTTCCAAGTCTAGAATGCTTCTGGGGCTCCATGCCATCCATCTCTCAAGGTGTTAGTCAAATTCTCTTCTTCGAAGCTAGGGACCTGGCGCCTCACACCATCTATAGAACAACTTTGGTGCATATTTCTCTGAAGCAAAAGTGTTGGCGTGCCACGCCAGCCATATCCCCAGGCCAACTTTCGCGAACTCTTCTTTCTCACACCTCGGGTCATTTTTGGATCCTTTTTTCTTGGTTTCCTGCTCAAAACATCTAGAAACATTTGTTAGATCACAAGACACATAAAAACATGAATTCATATATTTCATAGGGATTATGAACTCAAAACAAGACTAAATATGAGTAAAAACATGGCAAATGGGCATAAGAATATGCCCAACATCACCACCCCACACATAAATCATTGTTCGTCCTCGAACAATCCTCAACTCTATGCACAAACTCGTATTTTCTCACCACTTGTCACCTCTATCAATTCGCACTCAAACAACTAGCAGAGAGCATACGATTAAGTGGTTCATCAACTTCTAGCAATTCACATCAGCACATGTATAGTTTTCACATTCAAGACTACACAACTTCTATAACCGACTCATTTTTCAAAACAGGGCCAACATGATTAAATATGAAACATGCAACACATAGCACACCAACTTAAACATCTTATGCCACTCACTTTTAGTGATGTTCCTCTCTTAAATTATCAATGCAAAACATGGAACATAATAAGTAAGGCACACTCACACTTAGAAATGATGTATCATACATATGCAACATACCATAAGTTTGTATCATAACACCTGCTTGATAATCGCTTTAGAAGTATTCTCCAAGTTCAACCTAGAAATATTCAACACTGGAACCCTCTACTGGTTGTTTCGCTGCGGTTGCTCATTATTCTCCATAGTTAACCTTCAAATGATTCGCTCAATTTCAAGATCAAAATAAACCAAAAGTGATTCTTTACTTCTCGTATTTGGCATACATTGAGCACACAACACATGTAACTTCACAAACAAACAAACAAAAACATAATATATAGAATAGCAAAATAAAAATCCTAACCTACAGAAGATTAATCAATCTTCAAGTCCCCGGCAACGACACCAAAAATTTGATGTCACCCAAACGCACGCAAGCGCACGTGGTCATCAAGTAATATAGGGCGATGATGACCCGATTATTGATTCCTCAAAGACTTGTCAGATCAATCATTTAAGGTTACTTCTTTATTTGACTATTCAAACAAAATAGATAAAATAAGGAACGGTTTGAAGAATAAAACTACTAAACATAAAATATAAAATTAACTAAACAACTAAGATTGTTGCAAACTTGTTTGTACTTCAAATGATAATGAAAATCTATAGAAATGGCACTTTCACATCAGGTTGAGTTTTCAAGACGTGATTAAGCTAGATTAATTCTTCCTAGAGTTGCTAGTTGTAAGTTACTATTCCATTTCTTGCCACTCTCCCGAGCATCCAAGAACTATCTCATGAACCCTAACCACTTATATCCCTATGGTTGCAGGAGAAACATGAAATGATGGTTATGGCTACTTATATATCAACTATACAACGTTGAAGGGTATATCCCTATCCTCAACAACAAATTCAAACCTTGAACCAATGGGCCAAAGGATCTTCAAATTCCTATTTTACATTTACTTTTAACCCTTTCAGTTCCCTTTCCCAAGTTCAACCAAAAGCCAACAGATTTATTCACAAGGTGATCAGTCTAGTGAATAAGTAATTAAAATAAGTAAATATAAACAACCTTCAATGAAGAATCAAAACTAGCATTAATCATTCTTTCAAACGTCAAATATCAACTATGGACAAAACCCTAGAACGGGTGTTTAGCCACTCATGTTCAAGCGGAAAAACATAGAAATCATCATCATTAAAAGTAAAACGATAAAGAAAAGAAGAAACCTAAGTTAAGACTTGTCTCTCCTCCAAAAGTTGTGTTTACAACCTTCTATGATCAAACAAAATTGTGTCAGATCTATTTACACCCTAGATGTCGTATTTATAGGTGATCCATCAAATGACATGTTTTCCCTCAAGTAAATAGCTTCAAAATCAGCAAAATTCATTCAGAAAGGTGTTTTGCGCGTCGCCCCCTCCATAGCCCCAAGTTTGGGTCAATTTTCCTCTGAAGTATAGTTTCGGGTGCCCCACTCCAGCCATAGCACTAAGGTGTTAGCCAAATTTCTACACTTCTAAACACCTCTAGCGCCCCACTCCATCCCTAGAGTGTTAGTCAAATTTATAAGCTTTGGGACCCTTCTGGCGCCCCACTCCATCCATAGCACCAGAATGTAGGGAAAGTTTTCCAAATTTGGGATGCTTTTGGGGCTCCATGCCATCCATCTCGCCAAGGTGTTAGTCAAATTCTCATCTCTGAACCACACCATCCATAGCACCAAATTTGGTGCATATTTATCTGAAGCACAAATGTTGGCGCGCTACGCCAGTCATAGCCCTAGGTCGACTTTCGCGAACTCTTCTTTCTCACATCTCAGTTCATTTTTTGGGTCCTTTTGCCTTGGTTTCCTACCCAAAATATCTAGAAATATTTGTTAGCTCACAAGACACACGAAAACATGAATTCATACATTTCATAGGGATTATGAACTCAAAACAAAGCTAAATATGGGTAAAAACATAGCAAATGGGCATAAGAATATGCCCAACGTCAGTACTTTACATCTGTAACCTACTCCTCGTATGAGAAGCATTCATAGGTAGTTTTCTCTTCTTGTAAACACGTTGTTGATATGCTAGAGTTAGCCTTCAGGTTCTTTGTAATAGGATTATTCCAAAGTCTTACAATATAGGTATTGTAAGGGGGAAGGCATTAATAGTTTAATTTCTAAGCTGCAATAATTTGTAATCTAAACTTTGCCCGATTGTTTAGTGAAGTTTGAAAATTCTACCTGTATAGGTCATGATTTTACACTGTTGGGCAAATAGCTTTTCATGGAAAACATCGTGTATTATTTATTTACTTCTCTTAGATGAGGAACCTAGTTCTCAATATCATTTGGTGGACTCATATAAACTAACAATTAGTATCAGAGCAGGTTCTTTCTAAAAGGTTAAGACCTAAAAAGTACTGAATCTATAGTTGTTCCACCTAACTTAGAAGAAGGACAGTCTACTATCAGACCTCCTAGATTTAATGAACAATATTACGGGTGGTGGAAAATGAGGACGCATGATTTTATAATTGATGAAGACTCAGAGCTATGGGATGTTATCTGTGACGGATCCTTTATGCCAATGAAGATGCTAGAGGATAGTAAAACATCCCAAGCAAGGAAGGAGTATAATGACACTGACAGAAGGGCTGTAGAGAAGAATTTTAAAGATAATAAGTTCTTGGTGTGTCAAATTGGTCTAGATGAGTACAATCGTATCTCCGCCTGTGAGACTGCCAAGGAAATCTGTAATGTTCAGCAAATAGCTCATGAAGGAACAAGCCAAGTAAAATAGTCTAAGATAGACATGCTCACCACTCAGTATGAGCTCTTCAAGATGAAGGAAGGGGAGTCCATTCAAGAAATGCACACAAGGTTCTCCTCCATCATCAATGAACTTTACTTTCTCAGAGAAATCATCAAAACCAACAAGATGATCAGAAAAAATCTTAGTGTTCTACCTGGTTCCTGGGAAAGCAAGGTTAATGTCGTCACTGAAGCCAAGGACCTGGAAAAGCTCATCATGGATGAACTAATCGACAACCTCAAGACCTATGAACTGAAGTAGCAGTAGGACCTTAAAATACGAGAACCAAACAAGGAAAAAAGTCTTTCACTTAAGGCTGCAAAGAGTGATTCCAGTGAAGAGAAAACCAACATGGCCTATCTCACTCACAAATTTCAAACACTAGTGAGGAAGAGATAACTTTGCTAAGAAAGGGAACATCAGCAAGTATCCAAAAGGGAATGACTGTTGTCACAAATGTGGAAGTCTGGACACCTTATCAAAGAGTGTCCTCTTCATAAGAAGGACCAGTATCAGGCAATATCGAGAAGGAACAACGAAGGAACCGGGTACAGGACAGGTTTAAAAGAAAAGATACAACGGATATAATGGTGAAACAAGCCATGGCAGCCTGGGGAAATACCTCCAGTGAATATGAGGAAGGAGGAGATGACCAAGTAGACACCTCCATGTTTGCTCTGGAAGATGAACCATCAAATTTTGACTCAATATTTGCACACATGGACAAATCTGATGGTGAGGATGATGAGGAGGTAAATTTTCTTGACATCCAAAAGAATCTCAAAACTTTTTCTCAAAAGGAACTGAGAGCACTTGCTAATGTGTTAATTGATGCATATCATGGGATTATTAATGAAAAAGACATGTTAGCTGCTGAACTAAATCAATCTGAAGAGGAAAAGAATACTTTGATTGTTGAGATCACCAAACTAAAAGAAGAACTGAGTGAGTCCTCTAAAAAAAACTCATGCTAAATGATAAGTTTACGAAATGCATGGAAAGTGAATCTAAAGGAAATAAGTCTTTCACTAAATTACAAGTCGAACTGGAAGATGAACTTAAGAAGATCAAGCTAAGTCTCTCAGCTCAACTCTAGAGAAATGAAGAACTCGAGAGAGATCTGATAAAAATCAAGACTGACCTTGACAAGTCTCTCAAGGGGACCAGATCCTCTCAAGCACTCGTCTCTGCGAACAAAAGGAATGGTAGTTCTAGAGAAGGCATTGGCTTTAAAAGAGCTAAGGTCCCTTATAATCTACACAGTAAATATGTGTCAAATCTTGACAATTGGTTGTATACTCACTGCGACTAAAATGGCCAGTATAAGGACACCTGTCAGGCCAGAATTCTTGTTGTTAAAAGCAACTTGAAATTTCTTAAAGAAAGTGAAAATTTAAGGAGACCCGGTTCTCCAAGAAGAAAATTGACTCTGCCTGCATGGACCAGAAGAGACCTCATTCACCCTTTCCATAGTCTGAAGGGCCCAAACTAATTAGGGCTGCCAAAGCTAATCAATGATTTTATCTTGCAGGGTGAGAGGAGAGGAGGCAGCCAAAAATAGCTCATGGATAGTGGTTTCTCGAGGCATATGACTGAAAGAATTAAATATTTTCTCTCTCTCAAAGTCCTTCAAGGAGGGAGTGTATCCTTCGGAGATAGAAAGAAGGAATATATTCTTAGTGTGGGAAAAGCTATAAAAACCATTGCTCACACAATCGAGGATGTGTTCTATGTCAATGGGTTGATGTATAGTCTATTAAGTATGTCTCAAATATGTGACAATAGAAATGAAGTGAAATTTATCTCAGCCTCATGCACTGTCACTGCTATTCATTCTGGAGAGGTCATCCTGATTGTCAAAAGGTGGAAAAACATCTATGTGGTTGAGCTAAACTCCATCAGTTGGAATGACTTGACATGCCTCAGCGCTCTTGAAGATGATGTTGAGTTGTGGCACAGAAGGCTTGGTCATGTAAGTCTTATGTTGTTGAACAAGTTGATATCGAAGGACTTAGTTCGTGGACTGCCCAAACTAAAGTTCACAAATCACAAGTTATGTGATGCTTGTGTGAAGGGGAAACAGGTTCGTTCACTGTTTAAGCCAAAGAAAGATGTAAGTACCTCTAGGCCAATTGATCTACTTCACATGGATCTATGTGGACCTATGAGAACTACCAGTAGAGGAGGAAAGAGATACATCTATGTAATCGTGGATAACTATTCCAGATACACATTGACAATATTCCTGAAGTTGAAGGATGAAGTCTTCACTGTGTTTTTCACCTTTGCCAGGAAAGTTCAGGTCAAATATGGGAACAATATTGTGAGCATTAGTTTAGAACATGGAATCGAATTTGAGAATGCTAGGTTTGATGAGTTTTATGCTAAAAATGGAATAAATCACAACTTCTCTACCCCAAGAACTCCACAAAATAGTATAGTTGAGAGGAAGAATAGGACACTTGAGGATATAGAAAGAATGATGTTGATAGCCAATGGGATATCAAAGAGCTTTTAGGCTGAAGAAGCCAACACAGGCTGCCATATGATAAACAGATACATGATTAGGTCCCTGTTGGAGAAGACTCCCAATGAATTGCTTAATGGAAAGAAGCCAAAGTTGTCCTACCTAAGTGTTTTTGGGTGCAAATGCTTTGTTCTGAACAATGAAAGGAGGCGTTGGAAAATTTTGATTCCAAAAGTGATGAAGGAATATTTGTCCGCTACTCATCTCAAAGCAAAGCCTACAGGGTATTCAACAAGAGGTCGCGATGCGTAGAAGAAAAAGTACATGTGATCTTTGATGAATCAATATAAATTAAAGGTAAATCCACACAGCATGATGAGACAGAAGGGGGAGAGATTCTGCAGCTCTAGGGGGAACCTGGTGAAGGATCAAGAGAATAGACAAATTCATCTGATCAAACAACGTACGATGGTGGTGTTGATGCTCAGACTATAGATCAGAAACCTGGTACCCCTTCAGCATCTTCGAAGGAGGGACCTCAGTTAGACACTTCTGAAAATGATCCTGAGAGCTCTAGACTGGAAGGCTATCCTAATGAAGGACCCCTAGAGGAACCTGATACCAACAACCGGTAGAGGCAAGACTCCTCAGCAATTTAAGTTTCCAACTGGAAACACAAGGGGTCTCACCCATTATAGAATGTCATCACTCCATTGAGTACATGGATTCAAACCCGTTCCAAAGTTTAAAATATGTTTGCTTACTCAGCCTTTCTATCTCAAATAGAACCAAGAACATCAAGAAAGCATTGAAGGATGTCGACTGGATCACAGACACGCAAGAAAAGCTTCATCAATTTAAAAGGAACCAAGTGTGGCACTTGGTACCTAAGACTACTAACAGGCCCATCATGGGGACCAGGTGGGTGTTCAAAAATAAGCTAGACAAGAAAGGAAACACTACCTAGAATAAGGCAAGTTTGGTTGTTCAAAGGTACAATCAAGAAGAGGGAATAGACTATGACGAAATATTTGCTCTAGTTTCCAGAATAGAGGCGATCAGAATTCTCATTGCTTTTGCATCCTACATGGAGTTCAAGCTTTTTAAAATGGATGTAAAGAGTTGAAGGAAGAGTTTTATGTCAAGCAGTCGCCTACATTTGAAGATCATGATCATCCTAGCTACAATTTCAAGTTGGATAAAGCTTGTATGGTTTGAAATAGGCTCCAAGAGCATGGTATGAGATATTGTCAAAATTTCTCCTTAGAAATGTATTCAAAGGGTGGGGGGAGATTGAAAATACTCTATTTTTGAAAGAAAGAGGAAGGAACCTGTTGATCATTCAGTTATATGTGGATGATATCATTTTCGGAGCTACAACTGATTCACTATGTGAAGAATTCATAAAACTCATGGGAAATGAGTTTGAAATGAGCATGATGGGTGAGTTAAACTTCTTCCTGGGGCTGCAGGTCAAGCAAATGTCTTATAGGATCATGATAAGCTAATAGAAACGAGTTGCTGAAAAAATTTGATATGGAAAGCTCTAAGCCCATTGATACACCAATCACAACAGCAACCCAGTTGGACACAAATGAACCTGGTCTCTCTATTAACGAAACAATGTATAGAGGTATCATTGAGTATCTACTTTACTTGACCGCCAGTAGGCTAGACATTATGTTTAGTATAGGGATGTGCATTAGGTTTCAGTCATTCCCAAAGGAATCACACTTGAAAGTTGTTAAGAGAATCCTAAGGTATCTCAAAGGGCATCTGACCTGGTTCTCTTCTACCCCTCTGGAGATAACTTCAACCTGATTAGTTACACTAATGCTGACTATCTTGTGTACCTGGTTGATCGGAAGAGTACCTTTGGGATGGCTCACTTTCTTGGTTCCTCTTTGATCTCATGGAGGGGCAGGAAGTAAAACTCTATTGCTCTCTCTACTGTTGAGGTTGAGTATGTTTTTGTTGCCTCGTGTTGTGCATAGCTATTGTGGATCACATAGAAACTTGAAGATTTTGGGATCTTTACAGATAGTGTATCATTGTTTTATGACAACACCAATGCACTCAATATGGTAAAGAACCCTGTGCAACACGAGAGAACTAAACACATTAATATTAGGCACCACTTCCTTAGGGACAATGTTGAGAAATGATTGATAAGCATGAAATTCTACAGAACGAAGGACCAGATAGCAGATATCTTCACAAAATCTCTAAGAAGGGAACACTTTGAGAAAAATTGATTGGAGTTGGAGTTGGAGTTGATAAAAATGCAACACTAACCTCTCATTGAGATCTCCTCTCAAATTTGTCTATGACTAGATTGCGGGTATATGTTAAAAGAGGACTAGTTGATATTGTCTAACTCGGTCTTATATTGTGATAGGTATGCACGCATAGTGATCGGACCAATAAGTGAGGTTAGGAACTGAGGTGAAATTCTCAAAAGAATAATGCTCAAGGGTACCTTCTGAGGGACCTGATCCCTCTAACAGGTTAGTATTTTAAATCTTACATTTGAGTTTTTAAACTATTAGTCTGTGACATGTCATCTCTGTCCTCCCTCCTATTGAAATGTTACATCTCCCTAAAACGTCACATCCGTCTATAGCGTTGCACCTGTTCCCCTTTTTAATTCCCTCTCAACCTCTCTCTGCTTCACTTCTCTTCATTCTTTTTTCTCTCTCTTCTAAAACCCTTCTCTCTCTTTATCTCTGTCTCCGTTTTCTTCATCTATATCCTATTTTCTAAAATCCTCTGCTTATCAAGTTCCAAATCTTCCTCAAAAGAATCCTCAGGTATGGCTCAAGAATCCCCTTCTGTCTCCCCCTCTTGACTTTCTCCCATCCATTAATCATCCTCTAAAGGGAACCAGGACCCTCTATTGTGACCTGAGGATCTTATTTTGGACACCCCTATTTTCTCAAATCCTTCTGCCTCTCCTACTCATGCTAGGTCGAGAAAAAGCCCCAATCCTAAGAAACTGGTGCTTGTTGGTGAGGCTTATAATTCCTAGGCTCCTAAATCTGAGGGAGATATAGCGTCCAGAATGTCAACCTAAATGAACCCCCTACTCCTACTAATCAAGAAGATCCACCTGTAGAGAAAGCAAAGGAGGACGGTGGTATGATTGGGAATTCGGAAACAGCCCCAGGTACTGAACCTATTACTCTTCTCGTGGAGACTAAGCTGGCTGAAAAAGAAAACTTTGATTTGTCTGGGGAACATCTGTTTGAAAAAAACTATCGGAGGTCAGGGAGACCAGTTCAACATTCTGCAAAATGAGGCTGAGATTATTGAAGGTTCATGACTGCCATGGCAACAAGGGCCAGCGGAGATGGAGAGCAGACCCTTATTTCAACTGGAGAAAATAAATCCCCTGCTCAACTGTCCTCTCCCAAGTGAGACGGGACTCCAATTCCATCTGTATCTGCTACCACTACTTCTCCGACTTTTGAAGATGATGAGGTTCCCCCTAACCTTGTGTTCAGCACAAAACCTCATTCCTCCTCCAAGCCCTCCTCTAAGTCAAAGAAGGGAACAAAAAGGGGACCAGTTACTCATGGAAAAGCAAAAAGATCAATGGAAGAGATACTGTAGGACAGTCATCAAAACACTCTTAAGAGGCGTAGATTGTTGCGAGCAACGGTGCTTGAGGATGAAGTACCCTCATCTCAACTGGTTGAACTAGATGTTGAGGATACCTCACAGACTGTAGAGGAGTCTCTGGAGGTGGGAAAGGAGTCTCATAGGAGCAAAAAAGTTAAGCCCAAAGGGAAGAAAGTGGCAGTGGCTAAAGAAACAGCAGAGGAACCAAGTGCAACAAATCAAGGGTCCAAAGGAAAGACTATCATGCCTCAATACTCAAAGAGTAATAAGACTACCAATAGGGGACCTGGTGCGTCAGTAAGTCATCCTCCTCCAGATGATTATAGTCCATGATTTCAAGTTTGATTGAGGCACAACGACGTGGAACTGAAGAGATTGATCGGTTAACACTGCTACTGGCTCCAAAGGAGGCAGACCTGGCCCTGCTGAAGGCTAAACAGTCTTCTCAAGGAATAGGTGGGGAACCTGGTGCAGTACTAGAACTTCAAAATACGAATGTTATGTTAAAGGCTAAGAACACTGCATTGAAGAAACAGTTGGAGGACCTGACTCAGCAGATGTTGCATGATCAGTGTGCTGCAAATGAAAGGATAGACAAACTCCTTTCCGAGCTTTGATCCTTCATACTCCGTTTCATCCTCGTGCCCCTATCTTGTTTCCTTCCTTGCTACTTTTCCCTATTGTATTTCCCCCATCCTTTTCTCAGCACAGACTATGTAGTTTTTAACTTATTTGTATGGTCGTTAATGCTCCTACTCGCTTTTGTAACCTAGGAAATGTTATTAAATGAATGAAATTTTTTTTCTTCTCATTACTTATTGTGTTTGTTCCTTCATGTTAGTGTTGCCCCAGCGGCCATGAGTTAACATTATCTAATGTCTTGTTTTTATATGTTACTACCTTATTTTTTTAATGATGTCAAAAGGGGGAAGTCAAAGTGAGGGGTGGGGGAAGGTGAAAGGGATCTGATTCACAGGGGGAAGGTGATTGGGTGTAATCGTAACAAATTCCTTAAAGGAACTAGAAAGGGATCTGACTTGCAGGGGGAAGGTGTTGATTCATGAGTTTCTCATCATAAAAAATGGGGAAATTGATTAAACATAGATATTGAATTACTATTCATATGGTTTGATGATTTGAAAAACCTACCGAGGGACCAGATCCCTCACTTGTAAGGTCAATTTTCACAGCTGTCAAAAGCAGCTTTATAGCTGTCACTACTGTCGCAGCACAGTGTCAGAATTGTTGTGGTGCATTCCTTTATCTAATGGACAAAACTAACTTGTCTCTCTCATCCTCTCATATACATGGTACAAGGTAATTGGGATATTCACTTTTGCACACTCTAGAAGGACACTTCCTCTCTTGCAAAGTCAGCAGCTTAAGACAAGCTTCAACAGCATGTCGGCTCCTATTCACGCATAATTGTCTTGTTCTAGGTTGTTGAGTTCTTGTCTTTTGTACATTACATATGTAAACCTACTCCTCTTATGAGAAGCGTTCGTAGGTCGTTTTCTCTACTTGTAAACACGTTGTTGATAGGCTAGAGTTAGCCTTTGATTTTTTTGTAATAGGGTTATTGCAAAGTCTTGCAATAGAGGTATTATTAGGGGAAAGGAATTAATAGTTTAATTCCTAGGTTGTAATAATTTGTAATCTAAACTTTGCCAGGCTGTTTAGTGAAGTCTGGAAATCCTACCATGTAGGTCGTAGTTTTACTCTTTGGGCAAAGAGGTTTCCACGTAAAATATCGTGTGTTGTTTACTTACTGTTCTTAGTCGAGGAACCGAGTGAGGAACCTAGTTCTCAATATCCTTTGGTGGACTCATATAAACTAACACTTAGGCATGCTAGAGAGATCAGATCAAAAATGTTTGTTAGCCTTTTGCTTTTATCTCATTATTATAGAGTTTAAGATCATACTGTTAAAGTTTTGCCTGAATTTTCTATTTTAGTTGAATTCTATATTATAATTATGTTTTACTTTTAAAAAAATAATGGAAAAGGTTTATTTGGTAGAAAAAGACTCTGCTAAATTTATCCTTTTGTTGGAAGAGAAGTTTTGTATAACTATAAAAAGAAGATATTTTCTTCTCGTATAGAATA
>JACEIK010000394.1:214933-232404 GCA_018107945.1 Datura stramonium | reverse complement strand
ATAAGTTTTTATGCTCCATAAATTAAACATTAAATTAATAAAATAATGTTGACATTTAACATATTTTAATTTCAAGTGACATGAGGTAAGTTTTTCACATAAATTTTTTGCTAAAAGAAAAAGTTATTTCTTATTTGAACTAGACTAATATTTAGTAATTTAAAACTTTTGTAAGATTTTATTTATATTAGTCACTTACCTAATATTCAAAACTTTGCAATCAATTGAAATTTAATTTTTTAGTTTGAAAAGAAACCTTTTTGATGAATAAGTTTCAATTCGAATAGAACTAAATGGCATGTTTTATATAAATGTATTTCATATAAATTGTGGTTTGAGAGAGTATTTTTTCTTTTTTGTTTTTATTGGGCAGTGACGGTAGGCAGCAACAATATAGTATCATAGTTAAAACAATTCGTACAAAAAAAAAACATCAATCATAGTTAAAGCAATATTACGTTTTGAGAATAATTAAGATTAAGTATCACTAAAAATTAACTCTAATTGATATAACATAAGTGTCGAGTCTTTCAAATTAGATTTTTTTAATATTTTATTATTTATGAGATTCACGTCTACATGAAATAAAAAATTATTTATCTTGCCAAATTAACAAATTCTATAAAATAATTTTATAAGAGAAAAATTATAAGTTGAGTGACTTTATTGATACAAAAATAAATTCAATGACTTTACTGAATAATTTCGGGACTCGTGAAACCTAAAAAGAGCCTTGAGATATCTTACATATATTAAATAATACTAACATAACTAGATCTAAAAGCTAACCCAAAATCGACAACGTCGCCTTCCCAGGGGTGTTTATTGTTTCATATATAATCCCAGCAACTGTTGTCCTTGAAAATAACTTTTGAGGCCCACATTTGCTACCCAGACACGTATTATTTTCTTTTGATAAAGTCCATCGAACCAAAAACACCAATATATACTATGTTAAAATGGAGAAAATAGAGCTCATTAGCATTATCAAACTTGTGACAGAATTTTCTTTTGATAAAGTTCATCCACTTCTGTCTGACACAGTAATAAGCTGGGAATGAGAAAGTCTCCACTTTTTAATCTTTTATATATACTCAGTGAATAATTCAGAAAAATGTAAAACTTCATGGAATGGAAACATGACCAAATTCTCAACTCAACTTGCTAAATTGTTTCACTGATATCAAGAGGAGGAAGCCAAGGAGCAATCGGCCATCCGTTACTTGTTGATTATAATGCTCTAAAGAGATGAAAATTACCGAGGAGCTAAAGGCGAACGATGATCCTTGGAGCATCCGTCATCAAAATTCTGAGAGTAGCTGTATGCATCATAGCTAAAGCGAACAGAACTTCTCTGCCATGACACAAGTTGCTTCCACTGTGACTTTAACCTCCAATATAACTGCCTAGCAATGTAAAGTCCTTTGAAACAACAATTCATGGCTGCTCTTCTTTCAACACTAACCAGTGTAACATCAGAGCTGCTGTGTGCAACTCTCCATCCGTGCCACTTCAACCTCTGGATCTTCTTTGAACTTCCCATCATCAAGATTTTTGACCTTCGCTTGCTTACCAACGCAAGAAAGTAGATCTCTGTTGGTTTTAGGGGACTTCAAAAAAAACAGAAATTTAATGGAATGTGTAAAAAGGAATATACTATGTGTTTTTCAAGTGTAAATATTCCATTTGTAGGCATCAGCTTCGTTAATATTGGATGTCCTTTTCACATATGCACTGAGTGGAGGTGGTTCTCTCTCATACCAAACGCGCCAGCTGTGTGTTGTTTCTTGTAGGTCCAAACTTCAAAGAGAACAAAAGGCTCTTCCAATTGATGTAACATCATTCTTTTGTACTGAGGCACTAATTAAGGATTAGACAGAATCTTACCAACACATCCCATTTATTGCCCGTGATATTTTCTTTCCCTAAAATCATTATGACAGGAGCTTGTTATGATGTCAAGGGAAGGCTCGCCTCAGCTCTTGTGCAAAAAAAGACTTCTCCCCGCCAACTTTTTCACTATAGACCACTGGATTGAAAGGACTAACGTCCAAACAAGTAAAAGAAAAAAATATCAAAAGGGAGTACGCGTGTCATAGAATGCCTCAGCATCTTTCAGTGCATCTCCTTTGTTTTCTACTTTTCTCGCTATTTTAGCTTCCTTCATTGCTTTATTGACCTTTTTCTTATTCTTTTCTTTGTTCCTTTAAGTGGAATAAGAGAAAGATAATATACTATAAAATGTGAGGCCTATGAATGAAGAAGAGACCCAATTTGAACCTTTTACCTTCTAATATAATAAAGATGATCCTAGTTCAAGGAGTCAACATGAAGTGAGTTGTAATCCTATTGAATAAGGAAGCTTGACAAGGAACGGTTTTCTCTCGACACTTTGTGCATTCCATCTTAAGCGAACACGTCAAGAAACAATAGAAATACTTTCTGGTTAGGTTTTTATCATGTCTAAGGGTCTACATGCCATCCAAATTCTTTCACAATTCTGATCACCCTTAAAAATGAAATTATGAAACGCAGGCTCTTCCATCAATGTAACCCCCTTACCAATATTTGAAACTCAATGGCGAGAATGTTTTGGATATTCTCCAAATAATGCACAAAAACAAATAGTCACAATTAATACATTTAAGAAAGCAAGGCTTACCAGTTATGCCTTCAAGAGAAAATATTGTCAAGAGCAAAACGAACCAGATTCTACATCAAAACCACCAATTTGACAAACATGAAGACACCAAATTCTCTCAGCAACATCACCTGCAAGTGTTGAACATAATTAGGCTTTCAGAGTACGTAGTATCCTCCAAATAGAAAGAGATGTTCAGTCTAATAAGAAATAACTTAATGAGAAGACGAATAGCAGAAACAACCAAATTTTGTTACATGGTCTCTGAAAACACATATTTCCATAGAGAAATTATATAATGCCCAGAAAGGACCTACCAGTAGTTCACCAGCAAAATTCTTTTACACTTGGTGATCTCATATTGAATGATGTCATGGAAAAAATCAGCCTTAATAGAAAGCAGCTGATAGGTCCAGCTTCTAAACCAGTATTAGATAAGGCTATTAATTTTATCCTAATGGCAGGAAACAACTGAGAAACCCCCAGACCTAAAAGGCAAGTAATATTACCTACAGCTAGGTGTAACTGAAACAGGAAAGGTTGCTTATGCCTGAAGACTTTTATCTATTTAACTTAACTATAACAACAATGAAAATTTGATTTCTAATCCACCCACCGGGATTCCAGAGTTCCTTCCAAAATCTGGTAATTATAAATTAAAAGGAATTAGAAATAATAAAAATTGTTCCCTCAGGCCTAATAATAAAACTTGAACGTAGTGAAATTCCTGGCTACATGAAAGACATTAACTGAATGCTACGCAGAAAGGCCTTCAAGAAGTAGATAAAATAGTCTATGAAACATTTGAGCGCATAGTTTTGCAAGATATTGTCATAGGCAATCAATGTATATATAACATTAGTACAGAATCACAGGAAAGAAGATAGGAAGAAGTCATAGCAAACCCACATTCTCTATGCTCCTTCCTTTCCTTAGTACTACTATACGATCTGCATAAAAGAAAAGAGCAAGGAAGAATAATCAGCACAATAAAGCTCCTAGCCGAGATAAGAAGCTTATAAGTACAAGAAATTCAATATACAAAAAACTGAAAAATCATTATGACCAACTGAAGCATGTTACATGAAAGTCTACCTAGTTAATGAAAAGTCTCCTGTAACTTGACCGTCAAGCTCTGTCAGATATTTTCTGAACAAATTTGACCTGCATTAAATAAACCAGCTAGTCGTTGATAACCTCTGAAAAATATGAAGTCCATAAACTGACTGGTGTAAAAGGATTGATCACTTCACTGTCAAATCTCAACAGATAACAGGATATGAATCTAATAGGTATACCAGGAAGGAATTGCAAATGCTGCTAGGACTGGAGATAGTTCCCACAAGACATATAGCCGATTGTTTAAGAAAACTTCAAGGTACTCAATAATTCCTTTTTCCTATTACAATAAAAAGAGAAAAAAGAGAGAGAACTATAAAACCATCCACAGGGAGAACAATAATGTAAGAATGTTCATAATGTGGAAAATTGACAACGAATGCAAGCTGAATAAAAATGCACATTTTCCTTATACTTTTAACACAAGAGAGAGAGTCTACGATCTAGAGTAAAATTTAGATACAGTGCATGTTAGAGCAGTACAAGTTGAATATCTTAAGGTGAATGTTCACATTCTCGCCTGGTTTAGGAATTTTGCAAATGCTACTTGTACAGGGTATAGTTTCCGCAGGATATATAAAAAAAAAAAAAAACTTAAAATATAAAGTGAATAAATCAAAAAGGATATAAAAACTTTGCTCAAAAAGAGATTAAAAGTGGTACAATGTACATCTATCTGGAATTGCGTAACATGAAGACGGACCCGACAAATAAGTAAACCTCACCTTACTTGGTGTATACGCAATGATTGTTTAAGTATAGTTGGATACATCAGAGTTACCTGGTACCTGTTGCTGGTGGGAGGTGGCAAGTATCCCGTGGAATTAGTCGAGGTGCGCACAAGCTGGCCCGGACACCACGGTTATCAAAAAAAAAAAGTATAGTTGGATACATCATAGATTTGCTTTTTTGCACAGTATAAATTAGACGTTTCAATTTCATTGTTCCCAAATGAATTTTACGTCTTCTAACTAAACTCAATCATGTCCATGACGTTAGAACTTTGTTTTCCTGCCATACTGATTTATGCATATTAAGAAGTAAAAAGTAAGAAAAAAGTTCAGGTAATAGACAATGTAAAGAAAATGGACCTTGAATCTAACTCAACCCCAAAAGCTAGTTCATGAGGTGAGGATTATCCAAGATCATTTAGGAAACAACATCTCGTTTTCAACCAATGTGTGAATATCTAGCACCTCCCCACCCCCGATCAGGAATGAATATCTAGAGCATGGAGAATATAACAAACAGACCTAACACTGGGTAAGTCAAGAAATAGGAATTGGTATGGCTCTGATACCATGTAAAGAAAATAGAGTTTGAGCCTAAGTCAATTCTATAGCCTAGATCATGAGGTGATAATTGTCTAAAACCATATAAAGAAACAACTTATTTCCTTAACCAATGCGGGATGATCTAAAAGGGCAGTCAGGCTCGAACCCATGACCTAAGTCACATGGAGAAAACTTTACTGTTGTTCCAAGGCAACCCTTCCCATGTGAGATTATCTAACAAGCAAAATAAATTATTAAGAAAAAATATAAAACGATCTAACCTATATCTAGATGACTAGATCTATAAAGCCATGTAATCCACATCTGACAAACAAATAATACTATCAACTTTAGTTAAACCATTGCAAGGTTATTTTCATAGGTTTAACGTGCAGCTCTTCCTACTAGACAATGAAGGGATTTCATTCCAAGAAATAATTACCTTTGAGTTGATGATTTCCTCTCTACAACCTCTCTGTACCAAGTTATGCACCTCATTGTATAGCCTCGAAGTGGTGACAAACTCATAAGAGGTCAACATCAAACGATCAATTAGAAAACTCCATCTATCCATTACACATCCTAGTAACATGAGCTCCTGCAGAAGTTGGGTTTCAACAAGGAAAACTAGTCATATATCAGTATAAATACTCCTCTCGGAGAAGATCTAGCTGCATATCAAGAAAATCCCATACTCTGAATAACCCAACCAATCAACTTCATTACCTTTTAAGAAAATCTGCAGCAGCAATTGGTGTTACAATTCAATTTGAATAGATTATTTTTAGATATCAAAGAAAACAATCCCATGTACCACCATAGATATTTACAATACAGAGCTTTAATAACATATGCACGTGCATATACTTGAAAAGAACAAAACGAACTGATGCAACTTCAGTAGTCTGCTGCATCAAGGTAATTGTGGTGTAGCCATACAGTTTGAGATAGATTATATCAATTAATCAATTACACCACAATCCCAAACTAGCTTGGATTACAAATTTTGTATATCCACTCCACTCTGTTTGCCCCCAATTAACTCCACTATTAGCTAATTTGTCTTTTGATGCAAAATGAGATTCTACAATCTCACCATTATCCCTTCACCGGCATATAAGTCTCTAACCAAACTATTAAAAAAACTCCTAACAAACAGCACCAACTAGTTAGTATCGTTTATATTAGTACTTCTTTTCTATTATGTAAGAATTTGTAATCTTTGGAACAATTTGCTTCCATGTGATTGTAGGTTTAGAATAGCTTATGAACCGAGAGAAGAATAAACAAAAAAGTCTTGAACAACCACTCCCTTGATCTCAATTTATTTAATACTCTTTTCATTTGGAATGTCCCAAAACTGTTTCATACCATTCCATTAATAATATTGTGCTATATACTTTCACAACTTTCAAGAATTCAAATTCATTTAACTAAGCAGATTTAAAATTTTGATGTGATGTTTCCTTTTATTAAACTAACTTTTCAATCATCATTAATATATTTTTCCACTACCACTAGTACAATACACATGTCGAATTAGTATCTCAAATTACGTGCCCAACTAAACACCATCATACAAGTAGAAACAGAGGATTACTAAAATAATCAATCAGTTTTTTAAGTATTGTGCAAGTGTTAAAGCCTCGAGCTTGATGATGGCAATCAGAACTTACCAATCTTCTCTAATTCACGATAAAGAAACACACCGCCCATTTTTTTGTCTCAAGTCTATAACTTAAATGACTAAACAGTAGCTAAGTCCCCCTCCCCCCAGAAATAAAATCCCCAGTCCCCAAAAAGAAAGTTTTGATTGCTCTTCCACTATATCAACTGCACTTGAACATTTAGATAATCATAGCGCTAACATCTATGCCCATTGCTCTTACATACATTTTCACCTCCTAAGGCATCTTAGATGTCAAAAGTAAATGTAAGGACCCTTTCTTTTTCTTTATCTTGAAATGTTTTTCAAATAGAGTCAAGATCTATCCTTAATGCTGGATCTCACTTTTCATTTGAAATCATGCATTACTTGCGAGGGAATACCAGAATATTGAAATTATGCATTACTTGCAAGGGAATACCTGAATCTTTATTTGCATTAGATAACTTCAGAAAAGGCCATAGACACATTAATCGTCATCAAACAAGATATCTTCTGGGGATCTCATGAGAGCAAGGATGATACAAACATCATCAATAAATATCAAGGTTCAAGTGATAATTTAACATTTCTAACCAAAAAAATCTATTTCTTCCCTTTCATTCGCTCGACTGTTTTTTAAAAATAATGTGGTTAATCTCAGATCCAAGAATGAGATAGTATAATTGTAGGCTTTAAAGAAAGGAATCTGTTTTACTTGGTGGGTTGAGTTGCCCGGTACGGTAAACAAACACCTAAATAACAATTCCAATGGTTCGCCTTAAACCACTTGACCATCTCTCCTGTATAATAATTATGACCCAAAAACCGAGTGAATAGCGAGTCAGGCATAAAAAATTGTTGATTGGATAGGTACAACTAATCCATTCTAACTAGAAAAATCAAAAAATTTGCATTCCCGTTTGATTTTTTTTGAATATCCTCCCGCTAGTGGGAGGTAGCAGGTACCGAGTGGAATAATCAAGGTGCGCAAGCTAGCCCGGACACCACCGTCATAAAAATAAAGATAAAAACATTTTCAAGAAAGAAGATTTGAAGCAGAGAATCTTTGAAAAAGATAGCTAAATTGACTTACAACTATTTCGCACAAACTATCTTCGAGTTGAGATGATATATCTATCCGCTGAAACACTTGAATCCATTGGCTCTTCGGGGCAGAAAACAGCAGGCTGGCACCTGAGACCAGTCTAATAGTTCTATTGTCAAGCAAATATGAGAGGCTTCTTGATTTCCAAGAATTCCAGACAGCAGAACCGATTGGTCTTTCTTCAGTCCTTGGGGCATTAACAAGAAAAGACTTTATTTTCTGCTGCATTTTACAAATGAGGTCCATATATACTTCACAACTCATGTAAGAAGAAAGGAAAAGTATGTAAACATGATCAATAGAAGAAATCATATTCTGTCACAACGGCAGTAATCAAACTCATTAAATAGTTCTGCCACTCCACCATTTACAGCTTAGGAGGTCTTAGCTTAAGCCGCTCCATCCATTTATAGAGAAAACAACAACAACAACATACCCAGTAAAATCCCACAAAGTGGAGTCTGGGGAGGATAGAGTGTGCGCAGACCTTACCCTACCTCTTGGAGGTAGAGCTCTCAATTACAGAGAAGCAGCAATAAAATGAGATCATGTTAGAAGTCATGAAATATTGATAGACAGCTTACTTTAAGTCATCATTTGCGAGTTACTACTCCAAAGGTACTGCAGATAGTTGTGAATGCAGTTGCCAGTGGACTAAGCAATAAGTATTTTTTGGCCATGAGGTCAGAGGTGCTATGGTGACCTTTCCTCATATGGTATCCAGCTTGTTTATATGATGCAAGCAACATGCTTCTTTTCAAGACAAGTGGTAAGGTGCAGAAAGGTTTTTTATGTTACTTTAAAGGCTTTGAGGTTTGAAAATTTTTATATTTTTAGAAAGAAAAACCCCAAACAAGACAGTAAAACTAGATAAGAAACTACTTCAACCCTTGCCATGATGCAGAAGAAGCTCGGACATTCTGCTTTGAATTTCTTTGAAAAGACATATATGCTTATAGAATTCATGAAGCTGGCACACTAAATGCAACCCGACAATGGTCTTCATGTTAGTTAAATAGACAGATTGCCTACATCATTTACGTGAAATTTCCAAATAACACAGACTCAACAAAATAAGATACTACTCCAGTACATGCCATGATGAGGAAGAAGCTCCGACATTCGGCTTTTAAAGCTGATACACGTTTTTTTTCATGTAAGTGAATTCATAAAGCCAATACACTAAATGCCGACCTGAAAAATGGCCTTCATGTTCATTAAATAGACAGAGTGTCTACATCACTTACATGAAATTTGTTGTCTGCTTCACTTTTACATTTAAGGCTTTGTCATCCTCCCTTTCATATAGATCTCTTAAGCCACTAGACAAAATGTTCAAGCCTGTCTCTGCTGAAGATATCAATGAAACTGCTAGTTGCCTCCTTTCAAGCGCTTGTGCAGTGAAGAGAGAAAACCCACAGCTGATTGAATCATCAGCTTGTCCACTTGGAGAAGAACTTGGCAATGAGTTTAAAGATTCCTCCCTTAAAAAATTTCTCTCATTAGGAACAAGGTTTTTAGATGTATTACACATCAAGGTTTCAAAAATTTCATTGAAGGATCTACTGTCTGTCTTCTGGTGCATGTGATAATCCATCCCAACATTTGCAGTCAGTAAAGCTTTGAGGTGTTCATCCCTCAGCGGAAAGACGCTGATGAGATGTTCTAGCATGAATTCACTCGCTTTGCTAAGGACCTTCGAGGAAAAATGTGCTAGACCCTGTTCAAAATATTAACAGAAGGGAGCCTTTCCTCTTTTCAGAATTGTTTAAGTTGCAATAGGAAACAATAGAAACCAGTAGAAGAAGTTACAGATACAGAAAGAATAAAAAACCAAACTAATAAATAATTTATCAGGGACATATAACAATCCACTACCTGGGGGAGATAGGGATTAGAGGTCATTTCACATAAAGCTGCATCAAGCTCCTCCAAAGAGTCTCTGTAGTCATCTGAGCTACTTAGGTTCCTCATCACCTGTATGCGAAGGCAGAATAAGCCACAGCTTTATCTACAAAATGTTTTCCAGGAGGGTTCATGAAAGCAAAGAAAACATAGGCATCTCAATGTAAAACCTAAAGCATCAATGTTTTCCAGTAAAGTAGCAAAATTAAGCAGTCGTGACGGAGGACCAAATGTAGCATCAAAAAACACATCTACAATTTTCATGGAAACAAACTGCAATTGACAACTGTCTCTGCCCTTCTTTCTTAACTGCAACTGAGACAGTTATACTTGAAAACAAAACGGGTTAGGGAAGATGCAAATGTAATAGTGTAATTGGCAGTTAGTTACAGATATACATTAATTTGAATTTTAAATTATGTAGATTTGGTGTAAATAGAGTTTGTGTTCTCTTAGGAGTAAACCACAGTGGCTGTATCTGTATTTCGTATCTATAAAAGAGCATTTTGCTCTATTCAATTGAATAAGATCGATTACTCTGCTTACCAGATTTAACATGGTTTCAAGGTAGCAGAGCAATAGGGAATAATATCAAGATATCAAAATGACAGGAAACTCTACTAACAACAATAATGAAGCAGCCAATTTCCATACACACTGCAACCAACATATAATCCTGGAGTGTCTTTGGTCACATGTTTGATCACACAAGATAACTATTCGACGAGGCAGAGGTCCATGACAAATGCTCTGTTGGCTAAATCAAAGTTCGGCTTCATTGATGGTAGTCTTCCACGACCACAACAAACTCTATAAATGAAGCTAAGTGGATTAAGGGAAATTCTATGCTAATATCTTGGCTTTTTAACTCACTTCATCCCTCCCTTTACGATAGTGTAGCTTTTTTTGAAACAAAAGTTGAACTTTGGGAAGATTTAGAGGAGCGATTTTCACAAGGAATGCTTCTAGAGTTCACCGATTGAAGATGGAGATCATGAATACACAACAGCGAGATCAAACAGTGAGTGTTTACTACACCAAATTGAAGGGATTATAGGATGAGTATGGATCATATTCTCAATTACCAAACTGCAGTTGTGGTGCCATTAAGGAATATGCAGCAGAAAGGGAAAAAGAGAAGGTTCATCAATTTCTTATGGAATTGAATGACATGTTTAATGTTGTTCGATCTCAAATTTTAAATATTGTACTGTTATCAACTCTAGCTCGTGTCTATGGATATAAGTTGCTCGGACTCGGTTGCAGGTGTCTGATACAGGTTCTATCCTTCATGATCTAAATTCTAAAATTCGAGGCATAGATCCAGGTATGGATACGGGTGCAGGAAATAGGCTAAAAATAATTCAAATATATAAAACTAGAGTTATAAAAATATGTCAAAATTATGGGACACGATCTGGAAAACTTACAACGTATTCTGAGGAGAAAATACTGATCAAGAGGAGAATCCCACATGACGATACAATGAAAAGTAATGACATAGAAATTTCTATATACAAAATATTCCTTTTCTGCAATTTCACTTTAACTTTTGTTTTATCTATCCCAATTTTCTCCGTCGATTTTGATCAAAGTACCCAAAATCAGTTGATCAGATCCGGTATGGATTCCACACCAACACCTACACCCACGTCGTACTGACACAGGTGCGGCACCAAAAGTGAAAAGTCTGAGCAACTTAGCTATGGATTAGTTTCACATGAAGAATGACAACAACAACTCACTACAACAAAGGAAATAATTTACTGGAGGGGGCGGCATTTGCTTCAAAAAGAACCACCAAGCCATTCAACTCTCACCAATTGATAGGTAATTGTGATGTCTCCAAACTATTTTGTGTTCACAGTAAACGGTCGAGACACACCAAAGAAATGTGCTCTGAAATACACGGCTATCTAAATTTCTGGGAAAATAATAGAAAAGGAAAGGGTAAGTCAGTTAATTCCAGCCGAACATCAGAAGTCGAACGTGTGGATTCCTCCCTAGTAAGTGGTTTATCAAAGGAATAATATAACAAGCTCATTTCTCTTTTAAGCCTCGATAACTCCAAGGGTGTTGATTCGGTGGCTAACTTTGTTGGTAAGGTTGTTACTTTTCTTGCAGCTAATTATGAATGGATATTAGATTCAGGAACATCTAATCATATGACTTGTCAGAAGAATTTTTTGTCTAATGAAAGAAAGCTTCTTTTTTATTCTAATATAACTACTCCTAATGGTTCATCTGTTATTGTTGATACTTATGGAGATGTGGCTCTTAATTCTTCAATAACCTTAAATCATGTTTTACACGTACCCATGTATGCCTGCAATCTTGCTATCAGTAAGCTAACACAAACATTGAATTGTGTTGCTCATTTTTTAAATTCCTTTTGGGTTCTGCAAGATCTAGCTACGACGAAGCTGATTCGCATGGCTAAATAGAAGAATAGACTTTATTATTTCCAAAGCGAAGCATTGGTTTCAGCTCTTTTGTTAAATAAAGACCAAACTGTTTTGTGGCATCAACGCCTTGGTCATGTGTCCTTTAGTCGTTTGTCTTTCATTCAGAACTTGAGTCTTTTAATTTCAACAAGTTAGATGATTATTGTGATGCTTGCCACTAAGCTAAGAAAATCCCGAAGTCGTTTCTTGTTAGTTCTATTAAATCTAAAAAAGCCTTTAATTTAATTCATTGTGATTTATAGGTTCCCTATCATTCACCTCCTTTGTCAAAGTCTCCTCATTTCTTGACCGTCGTCGATGATTTAACCAAAGCTACTTGGGTGTATTTGCTTAAGTCTAAAACCGAAGTTTCTCATTTATTAAGTTCCTTTATTGCCATGATACAAAGAACAATCTAATGGTCTTGTTAAAATCATTCATAGTGACAACGACACAGAGTTTACAAACATTTCACTTCAACAATGTTGTCAGAAAGAAGGAATTCTAAACCCGTTCTCTTGTATCTCTACACCCCAAGATAATGGTGTAGTAGAACGTAAACACCAACATTTACTTGATATCGCTAGATCCTTAAGGTTCCATGATGGTTTACCAATAAAATTTTGGGAAAAGGATCAAAATTACTCCTTTATTTTCGTGTATTAGTTAACTTTGTCCCTCGTTATATTATAGGGCCAAATATACCTCCACTGTTAAAAAAGTAACAAAAACCCCTCAATTGGACGGATTTCCCCAAATCAATCAAACTTACCGGATTTCACTTAAATTACCCAATTTCCTCTCTTAACCCCACCTAACCCACCAAATTAATCTAATCCATACAAAATAACCCGACTAACTCTGTTATCTTTGCTCAAATCAGAACAAGCAGAACCATTGAACTCATAGGAATTTGGGACCAACTAGCAGAACATTTACCAATTGAAAATATTTGATGCTCTTCTGGTGGAATAACAAGTAGTTTTTAGGCATTTAGATGGGTGTACTACGGTGGGTCATGGCTGAGTAGCAGTTGGATGGTGTTGACGAGGAGTTTGGTGGCTAGACAGTGATGGAGATCTTGTGGTATTTTTCAGTGGAAAATAAGGGTGATTTGGCGATGAGGACGGTGGTGAACTCGGCGTTTGTAGTTTGTGCTTTGTTTCGATCTATGCAATTTGTCCCCCTCTGTGTAGTGCCAAAATCGTGTCCCCTTCCATGGATTTGTGCTCAAGAATTCGTTGCTATCTATTCTCTAGTGAAGAAGAAGACCACACAAAAATGGAGAAAAATCTCCTATTCTCATACACTATATTTCTATGTTTTCCTCTATTGTTATCTCTATATAATTCTTCAAAACCCCTAAACATGAATCTCTTTCCTATCCTCTCTCTCTATTTTTATGCCAAAAAGCATATGTATTGTGTGCATTTGGATGTGTAAATTCTCAATGAAAAGTGTCAAAGAAATTACCCTCAATTTTGTGCCCATCACCCAAATACTCTCTCCATGTATATGTATAGAATGTGTGTGTGATTACAATGGCGTGTGCGGGTGTGTATTGTGAGTGGAGTGAAAATAAATGGGTGAAAACAGGGTATTACTTGAGAATAACTCTGATTGAAGGAAAAGAGAAGGAAAAATGGTTTGGGTGTTATTTAGTGGGTCGGGTTAAGAAAGGAAATTGGGTAATTTATGTGAAATCGGGTAATTTTAATTGAATTGGGAAAACCCGTCCAATTGAGGGATATTTTGTTTACTTTGTTAATGACGAGGGTATATTTGGCCTTGTAGTATAACGAGAGACAAGGTTAGCTAATAGACGAAAGTAGAGGGGTATTTTTTACCCTTTTTCCTAAAATTTTGGGGCAAGTATGTTTTAACAACAGTTTATTTAATAAATTACACACTGACACCCCTTTTATCCCAAAATAGCCCATATGAGTTGTTGTTTTCCTCAAAACCTTCTTATGCCACATTTACGTGTTTTTTGAATGCCTCTGTTATGCTTCAGTTATTCCATGATCTCGTGATAAATTTCATGACAAAGTCACACATTGTATTTTCCTGGGTTGTCCATAGGGTCAAAAAGGTTATAAGGTCTATGATCTGAAAACACATCAAGTATTTGTTTCTCATGACGTGAATTTTCATGAGAGTTTTTCCTTATAAAGAAAATACTCTATCTTCTCTTAAAAACAACCACAAGTACCTTTACCATTGATGATTTGGATCAAACTTTGCCAAGCCAAAGTCCTCAATCTAAGCATAGTACACCCAAACATGGCTCCAAGTGACACCATAACTGTCCAACAATCATAAGATCAAATTATTAAACCATCAAGAGCACTTATTGTTCCAACTCGACATCAACGCACCAAAATCCAACCATCTCATCTTAAAGATTTTGTGGTCAATCTGCCAAACCATAAAAAAGGTTCTTCTTCAGGTTCATCTAACACATCTTGCTCAGGGGGTATTGGTCCAGCTTATCCTTTATCTCAATATATTTCTTACTCCAACTTTTCCACAGTTCATACATGTTTTCTTTCGGCCATTACCCATCATAATGAGCAAACATCTTATAAACAAGCAGTACATGTAGACCACTGGAAGAAGGCCATGAGAAAAGAACTGGAAGCACTTGAATAAATCCACGCATGGACCTTAGAACATCTCCCACCAGATAAAAGAGCTATTGGTTGTAAATGGGTCTAAAAAATCAAGTATAACACTGAGGGATCAGTTGAGTGCTATAAGGTGCGCCTTGTCGATACCAAGTTGAAGGTTTTAGATTACAATGAAACTTTTGCTCCAATTGCCAAACTCACAACAGTTCGTACCCTTTTAGATGTTGCATTTGTGCAAAATTGGGAACTCCATCAACTGGATGTGCATAATGCTTTTATTCATGGAGATTTACATGAAGAGGTTTAAATATAACCACCACCTGGATATTTATCAACTGAAGATAGTAGAGTTTGTCGCCTTCGTCAGACACTTTATAAATTAAAGGAGGCTTCAAGGCAGTGGTTCTCTAAGTTTCTTACTGCTATTTTAAGGTTTGGCTTTACACAATCCAAGGCTGACACTTCCTTATTTGTGTATCGACTAGGAACTTCTTTTGCAGTCATTCTTATATATGTTGATGATGTCATTGTTGTCACCAATGATTCATTCAATTTGGAAGCTTTAAAGGGCTACTTAGGATCTTGGTTTCTTGTAAAAGATTTGGGTCCTCTTAAGCATTTTCTTGGTCTAGAAGTTGCTCGCAATCAAATGGAATAGTTCTTTCACAGCAAAAATACACACTAGATATTTTAAAAGGAACGGGCATGCTGGCATCTAAACCAGTAAAATTTCCCATGGAGAAGCATCATTGTTTAGCTTTGGGTAAAAGTTCTCCTCTTCGAGATCCTGAGCCCTTTCAAAAATTAGTTGGAAGGCTGATTTACCTCTCTGTTACCAGGCCTGATATTTGTTATTCAGTTCATTTGTTATCTCAATTCATGCACCAACCTCGGAAGAATCATTGGTTAGTTGGTCTCCGAATATTGCATCATCTAAAGCTTGCACCAAGCCAAGGTATTTTCCTTGCAGCATCAAGTCCTCTGTCTATAAAAGGTTCAAATTGGGAAAGTTGTCCACTCACCCGTTGTTCAATCAATGGATATCTCATATTTCTTGGTCATTCACCTATTTCACGAAGAGCAAGAAATAAGAAACAAGTAACTGTGTCGCGCTTCTCTGCTGAAGTAAAATACCTTTCCATGGCAACAACTGCTTGTGAGATCATTTGGTTACGTCAATTACTTTCAGACTTATATGTCTCTCATTCGGACCCAGTTTCATTATATTGTGATAGTCAAGCCGCACGCCATATTGCCAATAATCCAGTGTATCATGAACGGACTAAGCATATTGAGGCGGACTGCCATTTTGTTCAAGATTGCATTTAATGGGGTTTGCTGGTTTGTCAATCACATTTCAACATAACATCAACTTGCTGGTGTTTTTAACTAAAACTTTAGGAGCACACCAGTTTCAAATCTTAATTGACAAGTTGGGCATTCGGGACCTCCATGCTCCAACTTGAGGGGGCATAATGGCATACTTGATAGTTAGTTACAGATATACATTAATTTGAATTTTAAAATTATGTAGATTCTGGTATACNTTGTAGATATGGTTCCTCAGGATGTTATATATGCGGGCAGGTGTAGGAGTCTTCTAGATATAGAGTTTGTGTGCTCATACGAGCAAACTACAGGGGTTGTATTTGTATTTTGTATCTATAAATGAGCATCTTGCTCTTTCAATTGAATAAGATCAATTATTCTGTTTACCAGATTTAACAAAAGGCTATGTTAACTAGTGATGATGACTAATAAGAAAATTGGAATCCAGCAATCAACCAACTACACCTCAATCCCAAACTAGCCGGGGCCAAATATGTACGAATGCTCTCTGTCAATAGCTTAGAACCAACTATGGACTTTTCACAGTGGCGAGTTGAAAGGAGAATATAATTACTGTTACAATTTGTAGATCCATTATAATATGATAAAGTAACAAATAAGGGCACAGCAGCAACTTCAAGAATATAGCACATATCTTAAAAGCAATTTACACGCAGTTTTAGCAACAATATTATCCTTATATGATTTGAAAGTTCTGGACTTTGTAAAATATGATTAAAGAGGGAAGAGGGAAGAAGCACTGACATCCTCGAGAAAGAGAGCCCATTGAAGCGCATTCTTGATGTTATGGGAATCCCAGTGGGCAAGACGACCAGATGATTGATACCCAGAAGAAAGAATCACCATATCTATGAACCCTTTCACCATTTTCAGCAAATGTGGCAGAGACGCATCTGGGTATGACCAACCCGCCATCTTCCAACATTCTCAGTAGGCCATGTTTTTCCCGCCTTAAGGATACCTCGGGAAATTATTCCTTTTTGTCTTTCTTTTCTTTTCTTTTCTTTTTCCTAAAATAAAACAAACATTATACGTGTTCAGTCCGTAATTAACGTCAATTGATTGAATAATTCTTTATAAATTTATTTTTAATTATTTTATATCTTTCCTTTTTTTTTTATAAGAAATATTTATTTTAGACATAAATTATCTGAGAATATATTTTTGCAATGTTATTTTGTTATGTTAAAACTGCAAATTATTGCTATAGTGTAAATATTTAATGTTTGTGCTATCAAATCACTTAAAACTTGCACTATACCTGGAAAAGCTACATGGGTAGTGAGGAAAATTTTGAAGGGTAGAAAGTATATTATGGGGGCACGCAGCTCTTCAAGGGGACTTACAAAGCAGAT
>JACEIK010000394.1:181693-200174 GCA_018107945.1 Datura stramonium | reverse complement strand
GTCCTTGTCAAGTTAGTATATCATCTACACCATACCTCTAGTCTTTCACATTCTTGTTGACAACCTCGTTGATCTTGTTATTTTATTCCACTAAATTACTAAATATAATTCACTACAAATTCCAATCCCTCCAATTTATTTGTTTTTATGTTAACTCTACTTGGTACAAGCTAACTTCAATTTCTCAACCGACACTTATAACTATCATTCACTAGTCCTTGTGAAATTCGACGACACCCGTTGGGTTACTTGTTTTGATACTTCGACCGTGTATATTCTTTGCATGAAGGATATATTTTGGACGTTATCAAAAATGACACCATTTCCGGAGAATTTAGTTGTGATAAGACATTAGTTATTCATTAATTCGAACTAGTTTTGCATTTTTGTTTTACATCTTGTTTTGATTTTATTTTTGTTTTTGTTTTTGTTGTTTGTAGTTGTATGATGGCATCATGGAATGAAATGAGGTTTGTTGGTTGCAATCCCTATTATCATGACCCATGTCCCTATTGTGGAGGACCACACTACTGGCAAGATTGCAAATATGTCCTTAGAAGGGAGATGAGTGCACCTTCTCCTTCCTGTGATGAGTATAGATGCACATTATGTGGTAGTCATGGGAGAAATTGGGATGGATGCCCAAATGGGGTCACTTCTCGCTATAGTGGCTATAATAGAAGTTATATTCCCTAAGCTTGATGGGAATGAAGCCATGGAAAATGAGGGAAGGAGGAATACATGTGGGCATATGAAAGCCATGCTCCAAGCCTTTTTGGAGTGAGAGCCCAATGCGGAAAAGAATACCAACCCCACCATGCCCATGGAACCATCAACTCTGCAAGAGGAAAGTTGTAAATCTCTAAAAGAAGAAGCTGAGGAGACATTGAGGAGCATAACAAGAAGAAGTAAATAATGGGGCATAGCTCAACTTTACTCATTGGAGGAAGCTCAAAATAATGATGAAGAAGGAGTCAAGGTGAGTGTTGAAGAAGTCATAGAGGTGCGCCAACCAATTAACATTGTAAAAATGCAAGATGCCAAGGTTGAAGAAGTGACACTAGATTCTCCAAATGACATCCAACAAATCACACTCAAGGACTCTAGTGCACTTGAAAAGGAGGATGTTAAGCAAGAAGCATGCTTGAAAGGGGAGCGACTTAGACCGCCCTCTTATCATTTTTCAACATTGAACTTGGTTGACAAAATGGAGACTGGGGAGACTAAGTCAATGAAGGAAGTTGTGGAGGAGTGGCTTCATCTTAGAGTATGTCATGCCAACAAAGTCAAAGCACATCCCTCCTCTAAGGGCCAAGAAATATAAAATGCAACATCCATTGCTTGGTCCCTTGATGCTTACACCACCACCCCTCAAGCGGAGTATAAGAATGGACAAGAAACTAGGGGTGCGATTCAAAAGCTCAAAGTGGAGAGAAAAGTGGTGAAGTTGAAGTCGTCGAGCCACGACGTTAACTAAGGCGCTTCTTTGAAGGCAACCCAAGTGCTTTTACATTTTTTTCTTACCTTTCCTTTTGTTTTGTTTTACTTTATGTTGGTGTTGTCTTTGTTTGTTCAGGGATAGAATAGGTATGAAATGTGATAAAGGTGAGAGAATCCAAATTCAAGTTGAGCAACCGACGCTAAACCGGCGAAGCGCAAGTCCAAATGTGCGAAATGCTGATGTCAAACAGAATGCCTGGAAGAAAATTGCTTAAGCAGTGGCACATCTGCGTTAGCCCGGTGAAATGCCCGTTTAAAGGCGCAAAACGCCAATCGAACGCCAGTTATGAGCAGAACGCCCAGGGAGTTCTTTCACCTATTCCTTCCTTACTTTGTTCTACCATGCGTAGCGAGGACAATGCTTTATTTGTTTTAGGGGGTGAAGTTTGAGTAACCCACTTGTTAAGTGATGCACGATATGACCTTATGATAGATTGGGTGACATCATTATTAAGGGTAAATAGTCATTACTTGTTAGTAGTATCGCCTTTTTAGATAGTAGTCTTTTAATAAACTCCAAGGATTTTCTTTATACTACGGTTCTTTCCCAAGGAGTGGTTTTTTTGTCTTTTCTTTTTATTGTCGAACCGGGTTGACACTTCCTGATGATAGATTGAGAGGCAAATTTCTTAAGGGAAAATGTCAAGTCTAGAGTCTTGTAGAGTATTTTGTGCATGTGTTTGATGAGGTACCACCAATATTTTTTGTTTGGCATTGTGCATGAGTTTTGAAAAGAAAAGAAGGGTATATAAATATGAAAATGAGCACGCTCTTGTCATAAATTATATATTCCTTGCTTAGCTTGTTGATTCATAACTATCACATAAAAATTCATCCTCTTGATGTAACAAAGAAAGTGTATGAACTCCATGGGTTGTGATGCCTTGTGTGGTGAGGTTTTTGATTTAATTTTTGTGTATGCATGATTGTCTAGAACTTGCCCTAAGTGTGATTCAAGGAGAAATGATAGATGTGGCTGCACTTAAAATATGATCTTAGGCCCTCTTTTGTTAGTCACTTCACCCAAACTGACCTCCTTGAACATTAATTTTTAATAGCCAACGTTTAAGCCTTGGACCCTTTCTTTGGTAACCACATCACAAGCCTAATGACCATTTCTAATTCTTCTCTTTGGCATCCATCCTCCCTGATCAATAGTGATAAAATAACAAAAAATGGGGCTTGAAGCCCATGAAATGGGGAGTGATAATGAAATAAATGTGAGATCAGGCAAAAACCTAAGTTTGGGGGTTTGCAAGAGAAAGGATAAAAATGAAAGCTTCGGTGTGAGGTAGCACCAAAATCATGATGAAATGAATGAATCAATGGGTTGAAAGACCTTGAATAATCAAAAGAGAAAGAATAGAAAAAAGGTGCTATCTCCTGCATATATAATACTAAATGTGAAATTCACCGACGTTATAAGGGTGGCTTGTGTTGAAGATTATGAACAAGGAGAAATAAGGTGGAGTGATCTCAATAAGATGATGGGATCTTACAAGTGTGTGTAAAGGCATTAGGGAGGCTTTAGTCACCAAAAGCTAAACAAGTATCCTACCCTTACTCCTATCCTTCATTAGGACCCACAAGTCCTAATTGATTTTGAATGTAGCAACACTACATTAGTGGAGATATACATGAAGGGCAAGCCTATGAGTCAATTTGTATGCACTTGATTTTTTTTGTGAGAGTGAGTGCATTTGTCTTATCTTATAATCCCATTGTGTGAAATGCTAAAAAATGTGTGTGGAATTCTCTCTTCTTGTGAGGGGAATCATTTCCTTGGTGTACATGCTTAAAATTATTTTCAAAGAGAGGTATGGTTATGGCAAGCGGGTAGCGAACTTTAAGGCAAGCTCTGAATGTGAATTGTCAATGACTTGAGATGCTCTTTGAACTTGTTTTGAGGAACTATGCCCCTTGTTTGAATGAAATGAATGCATGCAAGATATGTTTAATGATTGTGGTTACCTATTGAAACTTGTGCAACATGGTTTGAGTCTTTTCTTTTTCTTGAGTTGGTGCATAATGTTTGGGTTATCTTGAGGCATGATGATTTTGTGTATAACAGCCGTAATGCTCTAAGTTTTAGTAATGTCCTCTTGTGAAAGAACGTCTTTATTGGTCCTTTATGCAAAAACTCATAAATAACATGTTATTCATTTGCTCAATTGTAATACATTACTTAAGGACAAGAAATGGTTCAAGTTTGGGGGTTTGATGAGTTAGAAATTTACTAACTCATTAGGCTCCTAAGCATGAGTTTTTGCCTAGTTTTCGAGTCGTTTATGAGGATTTTATGCCCTTTCTCTTTAATTCTTTCTACGTATTTCATGTGAGTATAAAAAGCATGAAATCGAGAAAAACACATGAAGTTTGAGATAAAATTTGATAAGTTAGGATATAAAGGAGAGGGTCCAAAGATAACGTCCAAAATATATCCTTCATGCAAAGAATATACACGACTGAAATATCAAAACAAGTAACCCGACAAGTTTCGGGGTCGAATCCTACAAGGACTAGTGAATTATAGTTATAAGTGTCAGTTGAGAAATTGAAGTTAGCTTGCACCACGTAGAGTTAACATAAAAACAAATAAATTGGGGGGATTGGAATTTGTAGTGAATTATGTTTAGTAATTTAGTGGAATAAAATAGCAAGATCAACAAGGTTGTCAACAAGAATGTGAAGACTAGAGGTGTGGTGTAGATGATATACTAACTTGACAGGGACATGTTAGGTCATCTTATAAGTTCAATTAGTGTAAATAATCTTGAAAAGTGGGTAATTGCAACTTTTCAGCCTTATAACTATCTCTTACTAGAGTTCTGTCAAACCTCTAGCCACTATTTAGCTCAACCCGATTAGATTTGGATTAGCAGCTGCATTAATTTCTAGCTATTAGCTACTAATGAGGAGTGAGACTGCAATTTTAGCTATTTCTAGCCCAATTTCACAATCTCCCATCCATACTTATTAAATTCTCTTTCAATACTTAACTATTCTTTTACAAGAAACAATCAAGCAAGAATAAATAGACCCATACCATAATCCATGGATCTTACTTTATAGATGAAGAGAATCTAACAGATTTACACTTATTTAAACAATATGAAGATGACTCTAGCAATACCCACTCTAATTAAGTATTCATCTCACACACCTCTAATTAATGATTTAGCTACTCATGATTAAGAAATTCAAAAGCAYATTCATCAATGAACTCATTGAATTTAATAACAAGAGTAGTAAAATCAAATTCACAAATAGTCTCCAACAATGGTTGTATCTTACTATTAAGAAAAATAAATAGAGAAGAGTACTTTTTCAAAGTGTACCAATCAAAATCTCCTTTTCTCTGCTAAGAGAATGTTCTAAAGCTAAGAAAGGAAAAATTGATGTGATATGCTCTACTCTCTATATGCTCTAGTACACAGTGCTTTCTCTAGTATTTATATCTAGGAAAATAGGGCATCTTCAATCTCTTTTTCCATGCTGGACGATTTTACCCCTGAGCATCGTTCTGGAATCGACGGAGATACCATTCGCCGGTTCAAATTCGTGAATCGCCGGGTGTCTTATCTGAGCCATTACTCAACTCCAGTGAGCATCGGCGGTTCATTCGGCATTTAGCCGATCTCAATCCGTGAACCATTGGATCTTTGTTCTTCATTCCAGAAAACCGGTGTCTTTCAGTGACTGGACCGGCGAGTCGCTGTTGGAAACTCGCGGTTCTCCGGTGGCATTTTTCCTCAGAGGCAGTGATAATCGGCCTTGACCGGCGTTTCGCCGGTTTTCATCGGTGGACAGCCGATTTGTTCTCACTTCTTTCTTTTTGCTCCATTTTTGCTCTTTTTTACACATTTAGGTATCTGCACACACCAAAGGCAAAAAGAGCTTAAAATCCATATAATAGACTCAAAAATTAAGCAAAAACTCAAGCTTAAGAGCCTAATGAGTTGGTAAATTACCAACTCATCAAATCCCCAAACTTGAACCATTGCTTGTCCTCAAGTAATGCAATTCTCATTCACTGAACAACATGCCACTTCTACACAAAATTAAACATCGCCAATCACCTAAACTATGAAAACCCAAAAAGAATTCTCTCCAAGCTCACCAAAAAAGAGAAGTAAATACCCCAAAAGACCAAAACAATGAAGATGTTTCAATAGGTTACCACTTTCCACCAATAAGGTTCATGAAAGGATTCATTTAATAAAACAAGAGCATAGCTCAACCATGAAATACACATAGCATCTCAAGTCATAATAGTGCACATCCAAAGCTTGCCTTAATTTACACTTCTCATGCCCTATTCACACATTAATTCTGAATGCCCTTGTGTCCTCAAAAAGAGATGATGCCACTCACTGAAATAAGAATCCCTATTCTTCTGTCATGTAATCATTGGATACTCACAAGGGATTGTTTGAAAGAGATAAACACACTCACTCTCCCAAAAAAAATCTTCATGCACACACTTGACCCATAAGCTTGCCTTTCATATAATTCGCCACTAATGTAGAGTAGCTGCATTTAGAATCATTTAGGTCTTGCAATTTATGATGTAGGCATGGGTTAAGGGTAGGATGAAAATTTGGTTGTAGTAACTAGATCCTCTCTAATGCTTTTTGTGAACATACCTACCATCAACTCCTTCCACTCATTTCACTTCCTTCATTGTTTCAAACTTTTATTTCTTTAACAACTCTCCTTATAACCCCTTTGGCTTTCACAATTAACCTTATCACCTCAAGAGGAAACACCGGTTCACACAAATTGTTTTTCTCTTTTTGATTTATTCTTTTGTGAATTTTGACACAATGTGGTGCTACCTCAAATTTAAATTCTTATTTTCCCCTTTTGCACACCCCCAAACTTAGGCTTTTGCCTCATTTCTCTTTTTTTATCACTCCCTGTTTCTTGGACTTAAAGCCCCATTTCATCACTATCTCGTCACTAGCATTTAGGGAGAATGGGGGCCAAAGAGAGGTATTAAGAATGGTCTTAAGGCTTGTAATGTGGTTGCCAAAGAAAGGATCTAAGACTCAATGTTGGCTGACAAGGATCAACGCTCAAGCAGAATATATGGGTGAAGTGGCTAGACAAAGAAAAGCCTAAAATCATGTTCTTAGTGCAACTGCATCTAGAATTTCGCCTTGAATCACATTTGGGGTAAGTTCTAGACAAGAAGTCATGCATGAAACTCATCAAAAATTCCTCACTACACAAAGCATCACCCTTAAAGGGTCCACAAGAGTCATTCTCATCATAAGATTTCAAGTTAGGACATCAAAGCAAGCAAACTCATAAGTCAAGCAAAAAATTTACAATGTATGACAAAGAATGCTACACTATTATGTCAACATTTGCTCAATATTTTTATTTTCATGCCCTCATTTTAAAATTCCATTTCAACAATTTTTTTTGGTGGTGCCTCCAAAACAATTTCATAAGAGACTCAAAACAACATGGAGTTTTTCCTTAAGAATGTCGCCACTCAATCTATCATTAAAAAATGCCAACCCGGTTCGACAAAGAAAAAAATAAAATAAAACAAAAGAATGCTCCTCGGTAAAAGAACTGTAGTCTAAATAAAACCCTCAAAGTTTTGATTACTACGTTACTATTTACAAAGGCGAAAAAGAAATAAGACTTTGGGTCATTTCATGCAAAATTTCGTAACTCAAAGCAAAGACTCCATTTACTCACTAACCATCACCCATCAAGAACTAATCCAAATCATTCGTTCATTTTTTTTTCTAAACAAACAAGCCCGATAAGGGCAATCATCAATCATTAAAAACAACAGCCCGACAAGGGTTCTACTCAACCAATTTCAAACAAAAACAGAAAACATCCATCAATGACCCCATCATCAACTGCGCTCATCCCTCCCCCTTTTAAAAGAGTACATTATCCCCAATGTATGTATGCAAAAGGGAAATGGACAATAAACACCTCGAGTGGGTCATTCTTTCTCATCATCAGCCTCTGCATCACCTGCACCACCACCACTGGCCTCACCTAGCCTAGAAAAATCATCTCTCAGACCTTTGAAAAGATCATCAATTGGACACTGAACTGAGGAAGGAGCAGCCATTGCAGCATCCAGGGCGCTCATATCTGACACTTCTGTTGAAGTCTGATTCTTCCACTCTTGCACCTCAGTACGGAGGGAGGTAACCGCCCTTTCAACCGCATCCACCCTCTTGCATAGAGTAGTGACACTCTCATATAAAGACTTGAGCTCCTTTTTGATTGTTTGGGCAATGAGTGCGGGGAGGCTCTTAGCCAGTCTCTAGAGTTGGCTCTCATGAGAGTTGGTCATTTCCACAAGCCTGTGGAGACCACTTGGTTGAGAGGATTGTGTAGGGAGAGATCCTCCACGCCGAGGCATGTCGCCTAAAGCTTGGCCAGACATTTTGGGCTGGGGCACGTTCAACTCTGGGGCCTGTGGTGATTGGTCCGACCCATGGGAAAGGGATCCTTCAGTGACTCCAAAGGCTTGCAGTCTTTTTCATTTCATTGTTGGTGCTTCGGCATCTCTCTTCCAGTCGATGGCTATCACTCCTAAAGCAGCGAAAGGGGTTTCATACGGGAACAGAGTCACTCCAGCTTGTGAGCAAAGCTAGGAAATGAGGATGGCACAGGGCATTGAAGTACTAGACTGTCGTGCCTTTCTCTTTATTTGTTGGGTGATAATCTCCTCGAAGTTAAGGGGACTCCAGTTATGATGGGAAATGAGAATAGCAGTTTCTAAGCTGACCCTTTGCTTGTTTTTGGAGGGGATGATATGACCACAAATAAAATCCAGCCACAGCTTGGCCTCAAACTTCAAATAATGGTGAGAGATTTCACCACCCATAGAGGCCCAAAAAGGAGTGTCAACAACAATGATTCGGGCTAACCAAGAAAATTGATCCTTCATATCAGCCACCCGGGCCATATACTCCATATTGGATTCAATTTCATCTTCCCAAAACAAGGAGTTAATGGCGGCCGGGGTAATGTCAACTTCCACCCCCCTTAGCATAACTGATGGTAGGCATGAAAAGTCATCGACTTTTCCCCTGTGCTGCATGCTATCTTGTCGGGCTTGATATGAGACATAGAATTCGGACACCAAGATGGGGTAGTAAGGCGGGAGAGGTTTGGCAAATGCATGTCATTGTCTTGCTGTGAATTGGGCGGTGATACTGGGAAGATCACCCCTCAATCCCGCTAAATAAAAATGCTTCTTCATTGTGATGGATCGGCCTTGACAGATGACATAATTCTCTTGCATATTTGGGACGCAAAAGATGATTGCTTCCTTGGTGTTGACATGCGGTGGAGCGCCCTTTGCTTTGCCCTTGCTCTTGCTAGAAGATGAGGTGGGGGCCTTTCCCTTTCCTGTATTTCTGGATGAAGACATGGTTTTTCTGCAAGAATGATGTTAGTGAAAGCTATTTGAGAAGTAAAAACTATTCTAAGGGTGAACTGAGAAACAAAGAGAAGAAAATATCATATAAAGAACCAGTAGCATTGGTGAAGAACCGGCGAGTCACAGGAGGAATTTCGTGAACCGCCGTTGGCTTACCGATGTGGAACAGAAACTTGGGCAACTCAAGAGTGAACCGGTGATTGGGTGGTGAGCCGCCGGTCCTGATTCATTAACCGCCGATGTAATGCAGGATCCACTCAGTGGCCTGAAGCCATTTTAAAAGTGGACCGGCATTCCATCGGTGATTCGCCAATCCTGACCGGCGAAACGCCGAACCTCATCATCCCCAAATTGAATTTAAACAACTCAAAGGCGCCCATTAACAAAAACCTACACACAAGTCGATAGAAATAACACTACTACATCTTAAACAAAATCCCATGATGATTTGCCCTTAAGAATGGCGTCACCCAGTCTATCATCGGGCAAAACGTTGCATTTCATTCTGATTGGGTTACTCAGACTTCACCCATTTAAGAATTCACACAAATAGAACACATATTCCCCATTCCTTTTAGGAAACATAGCATATTCATGAATCCAATAGGAACGGAAAGCAAAGTATTAAGACTAAAAGAATTAATAACCATTGAGAAAATCATGACAAGGGCAAGAAAGTTTTTACCACAATATCGAAATGCTTGTACACTTGAGCTTGAAAAGATAGACAATTTTAAACAATGGCACTTCAGGGGATGTGTAGTAGAGAAAGGAAATGTGAGTGTAGGAAGCTGATTGTAATGTTGTAATGGCCAAAAGGTAAATTTCGATAAGAGCCAGTGCTTCCTCTCGAACAGAGCTCCTCGCAGAAATTCCAAATCATTGAAGAGGAATAAAAAATTCCTATCAAGTATGTCCCTCAAGAGTGTGTTAGTGAAAGGAGGGAGAGGTTTCTATAGGTGAGAAGTGGAAGATTGATAGGCTAAAAGGAAGGTGGAGAGTTAATATGTTGGTGTTTTGGTGGGAAATGGGAAGGTGGAAAAGAGGGAAATATGAGGAAGTGAGAATGTTGGGTAATGGAGAGACAAAAAGAGTATGAAAAAATGGTGAAAAGGGGGATCTAAGTGAATATTGTGCAGAATAGGGCGGCTCCGCTGGTATTTGGGATTCGGTGGGTTTGCTCTTAATTTTCATTCTGAGACAAATTCGTACGTCGACCGGCGCTGCATCGGTGGTTCGCCGAAACACACCGGTGTTCCGCTACTTTACCCTTCCCTTGACGAGTATTGGTGCCCAGTTCTCTATTTCTCAGTTGGCTACTACCGGCGGCTCGAGAATTGGATCGGCGATCCGTCGGTAACCCACCTCTTAGACGCCTAGACTTCAGGTACTTTGTGTTACATGGGCGATCCACAGGCGGTCCACGGTTATGCATCGGTGTTTCACCGATGGGTCTGCCGGTCTATTGATCCAAGTCCCAGCCTTCTGTTTACACTCATCTTGAAATGGTGATTTGCGCTTCTGGATCGGTGAATCGCCGGTTCAGTGCAGTTCCTCTCTTATGAGGTTTTTTCTTCCTTTTTTCTTCACTTTATAGTTCCTACAAAAACAAAAACAACAAAGACATAAAAGTAATCCACTAAATACTTGGATTGCCTCCCAAGAAAAGCCTTAGTTAACATCGTGGCAAGACGTAGATTTCATTTAACACCTCTTTTTTGATGGATCATCCTCCGACTCCGTCTCCTTCATCTCCAGTCCTTTGTCCTCCTCCTCATTTTGCAACACCCCTATTACCTTGCATTCGGGGGGAGTTTCAGCTGATGGACACACCTTGAAGGTGACTTCCTCACTTCCAACTCTAAATTTAGCTCCCCAAGCTCCGCGTCAACCACAACTCTCCCTGTAGCTAGCAACAGTCTTTCCAAAATAATGGGTACCTCCACATCCATTTTGCAATCAAGGATAACAAAATCAGCAGGTAGGATGAACTTATCCACCCTTACCAACACATCTTCTAACACCCCGACCGATTTTTATGGACTTATTCTCCATCAGCAACATCATCGACGTAGGTTTTGTGCTTTCGAGTCCCAACTTCTTGAAAATGAGCATGGGCATTAAATATATGTTGGCACCAAGATCTCATAGAGCTTTTTTAAATACACATATCCCAATTGTACCGGGGATTGTGAAAGCTCCCGGGTCTTCCCGCTTGGGGGGTAAGGTTACTCATCATCATTGCACTACAATGGTGCATTTTCTCCCCACTACCTGCATCAACCACCTTCTTCTTCTTCAGAAATTCTTTCATGAACTTCGCATATCCTGTCATTTGTAGAAGAGCATCCACAAATGGTATATTGATGGACAACTTGCTAAACATGTCAAGGAATTTGCTGAAGTGGTCATCCTTCTTTTTCTTGGCCAACCATTGTGGGTAAGGAGGTGAGACTCTTTCTTCAACCTTGTCATCAATTGGGGCCTGCATGCCCGCCTCATCGTTATCAGCATGTGAGAGGATTTCATCATCCTTCCCCTTGCCTTCTTCTTCAATCTTTTCCTCACTCCTTGAAGTCTTTGGCATCTCGTTGAATTCATTTTTCTCATCCGATTTTGGGTCATTAACCTCTTTGGGCTTCACCGATGCATCTCTGATCACTTTGCCACTCCAGTGACAATAGCCATGCATTGACTATCTTTCTTTGGGTTCATCATTGTGTCACTAGGAAGCGTTTCCTTCATCCGGGGATTCATTTGAGCTGACAAGTGATTTATTTGGGCTTCCAAATGCTTGATGGAGGCTGAATGTGAGCTCATTATTTGGGCAAGGTTATATACCTCCCCTCTTAACTCTTTGACCCCGCTCTTAGCTGACTCTACTTTCTTTAGGACTCTTGATAGCATTTCCTCAATTTTTGAACTACCCACGTCACTCACACCTGACTGACTGTGGGAGTTTCCAACTTCTAGAGGGGGAACATATGGGTTTGAACTCCGATGATCGCGATCGCCCTCTTGATTCTGCTCCCTATTTTCCCATCTTTCATTTCTTTTGGGCCACCCCTATGGATCACGATTTCTCCAACCTTGATTTTCATCCCTTGGGTGCCAAGGGCCTTGATTTTTCCCTTGAAATCCAGGTCGAGGACCTCCCATTTGGTTTCCCATGATTGACATTCTTCCTCATATCTTGGCGGTGATGATTCCCCATCATATTGCAAAGGACCTTGCATACCCACAACATTTACCACCTTGAGCCCTGCCCCCATTACGTGTCTTGTCATTAATTCTAGCTGTGTCATCATCTTGGAAAGATTCTCATCCCGCTCTTCATCCCTTTTTTCAATTCAGTCGCCAATGCACTTGAGCTAATCTCATGTGTAGGTACATTTATCTCTCGCGTGTGCCAAACCCTATTGGTTTTTGTCATTCTGTCTAGAAGGGCTTTGATCAACCCATATGTTTGGTCCATAATAGATCATCTAGCTAAATTGTTGGCCACGGACTTGTTGATGGAATCAAGGGCTCTGTAGAAGGTTTGGAGAAGCAGTCCATCCGGAAGTCCATGATTGGGACAAAGAGCAACCTTCTTTTTGAACCTTAGCCATTCCTCATGCAAAGGCTCTCCCAGTTCTTGCTTGAAATTGATGATGTCGTCCCTCAGCTGCAGCATCTTTTATGGAGGTAAAAAACGATCCAAGAGAGCCTCGGTTAACTCTTTCCAAGATGTAATACAACCCGGAGGGAGTTCCTCCAACCACATTGTTGCCTCCCCCGTCAGCAAGAAAGGAAAGAGTCTCAACTTGATTGAGTCTTGACTAATATTTGTAATGTTTAAGGGCTGGTATAACTCCAAGAAATTCCTCAAATGCCAACTTTCATCCTCACTTGGTTTACCGCCAAAGATTTTCTTCATTTGCAGCAAATGCAGCATGGTGCTTGTGACATGAAATACCGCATTCCCTACCCTAGGTGGTAGGAGAATGGCTCCAGCAATTTCCAGCATCACTGGATTATCCTTGTTGTGCTCCATGTTACCTTCCACTGAGCTATCCCCTGCTTGGGAGTGATGACTCATGTGGTTGTAAGATCCTAACAAACACAACAAAATCACATCAAGTAACTATGATGCAAAATTATTTCAACTTAACAATCAACAAAAGAATATCAAGCGCTACTCCTCGGCAACGACGCCATTTTTATTAACGTCCAAACTACATTCCTCTTTTACGAAAGAGCGTAAATGATCGTTGTATTAAAACAAATATCTCGACAGATGTCGGGGTTGAATCCCACAGAGAATTGAGTCGATAATTCAAGAGTTATAAATTAATTCAAATCAGAACGCATAATTGTTCAACATTTTAAAAGTAAAATTGGGGGGAAATTAAAGGGGAATAACTATCTAATTCTAACTAAGACTAATTGGGGGGAATTCCAATTGAAGCAATCACAAGTGAGATTCCAATTGAAGCAATCACAAGTGAGAGGCTAAGGGCGTACTATAGATGAGATCACAATTAAATTGGGCATTTCTTCAATGCCTTAGACTCAAAATTAACATAGATAGTAGTGGATAATTCACATTCTCTTGTTTTCCAACCGCGAAATGTTTATGCCTTGGATTCTTTTGAACTCCAAAGCCACATCAAGTTATCAACCACAAAAGCTTGAAGAAGCACTAGCTATTTCTAGCCTAGCCTTTTAATGGAGTGAAAATGTGGGTCTTAACTATCCCTAGTTTAATCCCTCACACAAATACTCAAATTCCTCACTATTACCTTCTCACCCAATTCTCACCTCTCTCTTTCAAACAAAAGCAAGAAAAGTAAAGCACAATTAATGTTTGTAACCATCCATTTTAGCAATTATAACTTGGAAGAAGACAATAGATCTGTAATTTAATAATTATCCAAGAGCAATTTATCAAAACCCAATCAAATTAATAAACCCACTACGAATATACCTCTAGCTAGCAAATTAGTCAAGCATATTTAAAGGTAGAGAGAAAATACCAAGAGGATTCCCCTCACATTCATCACATTAGCTTCACAATTTTGCTTCACAAGCTCTTACAACAAAGGTGGAATTCCCCCAAAATGGGTTAAAGAAAAAAAAGAAGAAAAGTGCTACCTAACTCTACAAATCTATGGAGAAAAGATTCTCCTCCCAGTTATATGAAGAAGATGAAGTCTAATTAAATTCATGAGTGGTGTCCCATGAAAGTTATCTAAATATCTGTACTTTCTTGTGTAAATTTTTTTTCAAATGCCCTTGAAGATTCTAGATGCATTGGAGACCTTTTTGGACCCTTTTACCCTTCAGTAGATGGCCTCTCCGGTAAGGAACCCGTGTTTCGCTGGTGGCAATCCGCGGAGCACCAAAATTTAGCCGGTTGAAAACAATGTCCTGGTAGGGGAACCGGCGGTTCAATGGGTGTTTAGCCGATGCCATTCCGTGAAGGGATGATTGTTTAGCCGATCTGGGCAGTATTTTCGACATTTCGCCCTTCTAGATCCATGTTTAGCCGATTCAAAGCATGTCTTTGCACCTCTTCTTGAGCTCAAATCTTCTATTATCTTTGGCCTCTCTCCTTCATATGCTAACTTATCAAATTTCATCTCAAACTTCATGTGTTTTTCTTGATTTCATGTTTTTTCTGCTCATGTGAAGTACCTATAAAGAATTCAAGAGAAAGGGCATAAAATCCACATAAATGACTCGAAAAATAGGCAAAAACTCATGTTTAGGAGCCTAATGAGTTGGTAAATTTCCAACTCATCATGTTCTAAAGTTGAATATGCATGTTTTTGGATTTTTTGAATGAATAAAAGTTCTAGAATTTATGAATTTAAAGAACTTTACAGGATATGTGAACTTCCAAATAGAAAAATTTCAAAATATGTAAAAACTAGGTGGAATTCATTATATGAAATGTTAGAAGTTGCATATATTTATAGAAGACTTATCACTATGTTGTATAATTCTCATAATTCTGAACCTGATTTGAAACTTGATGATGATGATTGGGAGGAAATAAATGAACTTAATCAATATTTGAAATTATTTTATCAAGCAACAAAAATATTTTCTGGCATGTATTTTTCAATTATTTGTGAAGTTTTAATAAATATATATGCTGTTACAACYAAATTTGCTGAATATAAAAATAGTGAAAAGTTTGCATCAGCTGTTGAGGCTATGATTCAAAAGTTTAAAAGTTATATTTCCTATCCCTCAAATTTATTTAACTACTATGCTTTTTAACCCAGAATATAAAGAGGTACAAGTGTCATCGGTCTAAATGGACAGGCCGTGCGGGTACCTACATCGATTTTACTCGATAGGAGAACTCTTACAAATATTACTATTAATATACAAGAATTAATCTCAAACATTTTAATTACTTCTCATTAATTGATAAAAATCTCAATAAAATAAAATTACACAATTCCCCAGTCATGATTCTCCCAAAATCTAGTCTAGATAGGTACAAGAGCTCTATTTGAATACTTGACAAAAAAATAACCCAGCTTTGTTCGAAAAGAAGAACACTAAAGCTGACGCTGAGTACTCCACGCTAATCAAGGAACTTCAACCTGCTACAACCTACACCCAAAAGAAAAAGGTGTAACAAGGTAATATCGGTACACCAGACGTATTGGTAGGCATCATTGGCCGACTAGGGTTCGTTAACACAACAACATAAAATCAATATACAATCAATATCATAAATGTGACAATTATCTCACTCCTAAACATCATACTAGGTGTAACAACTACATTCTTGTTTCTTAAACCTCATCAAAGTTTAAGCAATGCTTTTATGAACCTAATAATTATTATAGTCCTTCAATATGTCTCCCTTCGTTTCCGCTGCAGCGAGTACTTGGTCCTCCATAGAGGCCCCGCTACCGCGACTATTTGTCCGCTGCAGCGATACACCCAACAGTCAGTACCCATTTTTTCCCTAATCCGGTTCTGTTTATTCCTACCACAAGGCTCCATAGTGTCCCTATCTCTCTAACCATTTCACTAGGATTAATGAAGTCTGTTTCTATCATTTATTAACCTATTTAGTTACCTATAGGATTTTTCAACTCTCCTTAATGAAGTACATCAATTAGTAAAGTCTACTTGTTATCTCACGGTACTACATTATTCTTTTGTTCAAACTCATCATCCTATCATCCATTGCTCACAAAATCAATGTAAACAAGACATTCAAAACACAATTATGGATAAACTAACTCAAGTACACACAAAATTCATCAAAATATGAGGGAGTCAATTTCACCTACTGTAAAGTACATGTACATACCTAGCTTCATACCACGACAATGTCATATGATATCATACCTGAACCGTGTGAACATATACAACATCCCACACCTATTTCTCATCTCAAATCTGATTCGTGTCAGTATACTCTGTATCACACCTGTATATTTGGTACCTTTCTGTATCTGCAACCGTATGTATATCAAACCATACCTGCATAATCTCTATCTCACAATCATACTACCATGATATGCCGGGCACACGCCTCCATCATATCACTGTACACATGTCAGAGGGTTTTATGCTTTCCCTTTCAGTTAAGACCTACAAGAGACTTTAAAAATTCATGTATCATACTGGTGTGGTAACAACTCCCACTCATAAGCTCATCCGAATGCTTCCCTCGGACACGAGCCACTCAATAATAGTATTCACTCGTATACCCAGCCACGTGGTCCTTTAGCCATACCTGTCTGTGTACTCACTCATACCGCTCGCCCGGATGCTTACTTCGGGCACGAGCCACTCGCGTATTTAAACTTTACTCGAAATCTGAACACATTAACCTTTTCATAGGAGTTCCTTACCCTTGTCCATAGGCCTCTCATCACCATCATATCAATGACTTTCCTTCTGTTTTATCCGTCATCTCAATTACACATTCATTTGATGTCAACTCACCCTCAAACTCGGGATACACAATGTAGCACAACCCAAAATAAATCATCACACAACAAAAATCACACAATCACCATAACTAGTACAATCACATACATGAATTTAAAACAACCTCATGTTTGAACAATATTAATACAAATTATATAGCATATTATAAGGCATTTTGACTTGGCCCGCTCACTGGTTTGGGCTCCGCTGCAGCAGCGTCACTGCCGTTACAGCGGTCTCGCTGCAATGGTATACCACCCGCTGTAACGATACTGCTGGCAGTATTGCGACCAGTCTTTGTTCCCGTTTCTTCAGCGTTTCGCTTTTTTATACTCAACATAATGAATACAATGTCACATTAAGCTCACTTCAACAATTAGCTTACCACAGTGTCACCGATAATGCTAACAACAATCATCAATCCAGACAACATGAAACCAACCACAACACATAAGTTATTACGTAGGAAATTACTTCCTACATCACTCACTTCATCTCACGCTCAAACATAGTTATAACTTATTAAACAGCCTATTAATTGCACCTTCTACACAAAGTCTACATGATTTACATGTTTTTCGATTCAAAAGAAGGAAGAATTTCATATTTTATAGCTGGGAATATTCCGATAATGACACTCGAAAGTTAATCTGCTCAACAATGTTTGACTTAACGCATATCCTAGAACACAACCCATTTATTGGTCGAATATCTCCCCTAGGGTTTACCTCATTATGGGCTTCATCACTCCTCTTCTAATATGTTTTTTTAGATTTTCACTGATTCCGATTAATAGACCATAACATAGTTAAAAAAATACAATCCTACTCATTGAAAGCATATAGATCATACGTACGTATATGTTTAGCTAACCAAAGTTTAACGTAAAAGCGAGTAAACCATAGCCTACCTGGGTGCCAAGCTATCGTCTCAATTGTCCTTGATTGTGGCTACGTCATTCTTTTGTGTTTCTCGCGAGAGCTCCTAGCTATGGAGGTCGAATCTCCAATTCTTGAATCCTTTTATTTTCCTCAAAAGGTCTATTTTCTATTTTTAGATGTTTTTTAAGTCCTTCTCAAGGACCGGGTTTTTAAATTTCTAGTCAAAATGGGATTGCAGATTTCTGGTCAGCGTCATCCGCTGCAGCGGTTTTGCTGTGGCAAAAATCGTCCCATCGCGGCGAACACCCGCTCGGGTCCACCCGATTACGCTAAGTCCATTCGAATTTACTCTCCGTGTGACCTTCATTTCTCAGGGTTTTATTCACTAATTCTAAAAGTTCAAATTCACCCGTCTTTATGTGGTCGGAAATGATGTAATGATCGGGCGAATCATTACAACAAGAGGAGTCATTCAAAAAATTTATGAAAATTTAGAAATAAAAGATCATGAAATTTCAAGTCTAGAAACTTGTAAAAATAATATTAGATTGCATGCTAAATTAATGTATGAGACTTATTACCAGTTGTATAATAGTAATTTAGTTAATGTTCTTGAAACTTTTAGGGTTCGAGTAGATACTACCCATGGGTATGTGCAAAGTTCTATTGGTATTGATTTTTCTAACAGTTGTGATTTTGATGACTATCTTTCTTCAGCTAG